>JADRCC010575759.1:0-16760 GCA_019843855.1 Hylomyscus alleni
CCCCCCCCTCATGTTTAACATCTAATCTACGTACATATGCACACACCTTGAATCCATGACCAAATAATTTCAGAATACTGATACAGAACACTAGCAGAAACTAACATAAAAGTACACGTTTGACACCGTGGCTCTCCGATCCACATCCCTCATCCTTCCTGACCCAGCTACCCTCTTTTGGTGCAGTGTTTCTGCTCACAGCCGATGTCCCCAGGAACTTTCTCAGTCATTTTCACCTTCCAAGTCATCACAGCTCTCTATTGTCTTTGCCAGACATTTAACCTTCTCTTGCTCAAACAATGGCTTTCTCCTACAACCGAACAGTCCATACTTCTACTCAGGGTTCAGACTTTTAAGTTTTCCCCTATAAATATCTACCAATTTATCACCATGTCTAAAGATGGAGGAGGAATCTGTGTTTGTAGTGATTTTAGAGTGTTGCAAAGGAGTAGAAAAACTATTGCAAAAATGGGAGAAGGGTCTACAGAAGATGAAGAATGTGCAGGGGAAACCCACGTCTCCTCAGTGAACTACAGCTGTTGCTTGTGAGGAGATGCTGGGCTTGAGCTTTGCTGGGATTATCAGGTGGCTCGGGAGGGAGGCTGTCCACAGAGAGACAAGAGCAGAGGCCAGAGAAATCAGGGAAGCAAACACTGGGCATGCAACAAAAAGTGGTAGGAATGTGAAGAGGCTGAGCTAGAGGAGAGTTACTCCTTTATGTCATGAAAGCCCCTTACAAATTCATCCAAGTCACCTCATGAGACAAAGTGTTGTCTTTGTAGAAAGTCATTGTCGTCTACAGTTTCCTTCTGAATGAAAGAAAATAATAGCTGGGCGGTGGTGGCACACGCCTTTAATCCCAGTACTTGGGAGGCAGAGACAGGCAGATTTCTGAGTTCGAGGCCAGCCTAGTCTACAAAGTGAGTTCCAGGACAGCCAGGGCTACTCAGAGAAACCCTGTCTCGAAAAAAACCAAAAAAGAAAAAAAAAAGAAAATAATAATAGAACGAATTTTTAAACCTCACGTCAATCACACTGTCTTTGTAATGAGTCCTTCATACTCGACGTTTTACTTAACTCCAAACCCTGAAACTTTTTGTATTAGAAACATCTCAAATTTTTCATATACGTATATGAAACTGTAAACAGTAGTTAAAAATCATTATTAAAATATATTTTTATGATAATATGCTTGCCAATTTATTTTGATCTGATTCTCCCATTTAGAGTTTGAAATAAGCAGCTTTACGAAATTTAGAAAATCACTTTCATTCACCCGAACAAGTACGACAGCTTAGTGGTGGTTCCTCTTGTCTGGCAGCTTCATGGGATTTCGAATAACCGTGTGAATAAACCTCAGTCCAGGACATCAGATAAACTGAGGTAGAAAGGTCCACCCTACAGATGGGTGCCATTGCTCTGTGGGGTGGAGTTCCGGCTTGCATAAACATGAGAAAGAAAGCTGAACGCTAGCCTTCCTTGCTCTCTACTTCTCAACTGGACACAGTGCGAGCAGCACCCTGTCATAATGGACTGCACCTTTGAACTGTGTGTGAACCCTTTCTTCTTCAAACTGCTTTAGTCAGATTTTTTTTTTTTTTTTAATAGTGAGAAACTAGGGGTCAGGTGGACAGACAGGAAGAAGAGTCACGGCTAGGTCATAAAGGAGGCAAATTTCTAACATTGCAGTCACCCTTCTGACTTGAAATGAAAGCCTGGCAGCTTAAAACAAAAGACTTTTTGCAGGCTTTTGTCCGGCCCCCCCCCCCCCCACTGGCAAGGCCCTCCTGCTGATGGACCAGCTCCACAAATTCCCCAGAACACTGGGCCGATTAATCATCTTCTTATTTGTCTTCAAAGTGAGCAACCCTAAATGAGGGAAGGGAAACTCTTCAAGGCTTTCAAAGCCCAGCAGCCCTCCAGAGGAGACTGGGCTTTTACGCTTGTCTACTGCGCCTCTGCTCTGCAGACGGTCATCTTCCCTGGCGAATCTGCTGATTATGCGTTTCCTCTCCGCCCAAATAACTGTCCTGCCATTTCTGGTTCTGCCCTTAATTTTTTGTTTCTCTGCTGCTACCTGTTGCACCTTATTTTTTTTTTTTTTTTTTCCCCTGCCTTTTAATTCTTTAACTGACAGAGAAAACAAACCCAATCAAGACCCCTACATTGTATAAATAGTAACAAGAAAAGTCCCAGAAAAGCCCATTGAAGGTCTGTTGTTTCATTTATGATTTTGCAATTCTAGGTTTTCAGATGATGAAGGCAAGCTCCCTACTCTTGGCCCGTACTCTAGCCCGTTGTGAATTGTTTTATATTTAAATAATGACATTTGTCGATTTAAAACCTATTGAATTCCTGTTAAAGGGATAGCAGAATGGGCTCTTGACTTCTCTATCGGCAAAGCAGAGTCAGTCCCCTGTGTATGCAAGGCTGCATGTGTGTTGGGGCTGTGTACACACAGAGGACTGAGTTTAGCTCACAACGAATTGTTTAATTGGGTACTTTTGCTAGTTGATATCGTTGTAGAGAAATATAAAGCTGCACTGCAGACCACTGCATACTCTGTGTTTAGGATTACCCCCTAGTTGGGCTCAGTTGCTAGGTGGTAGGAACTTTAAGGGATTACTTCCCTTAAAATCTCTGAGTCCTTGGGACAGTATCCTCGAAGGGTATGATGGATCCCAGCCTCTCACTTGCCTTTGCTCTCACGCCTGGCTTGGTGCAGGAGCCCTAGCGAAGGGAATTGAGCAAGCACAGGTGGAGCCGAGTACAGGTGGAGCCGAGTAGTCTCTGCTGTGTCTCCTAGGCCGCTCCTTTTCTTCTTGCTGCCCTGCACTGAGTTGGGTTGGGCTGACTAGGCAGTGAGTGAGGAGTGCAGTGCAGCTTCAGGACGTGTTTCGGGGAAAGCAGACATCTCAAATGTTACAGCTCTTAGAACAAAAGGCTCAGACAACAGAGTAGATCTTTCGCTTGCTTTTACTTCCCTGGACAGGAGATATATATATACATACAGTTTTGCGGGGTCTTTCAGATTTCGACAGTAGTTATCTTTCATGGTTTGGGTTGAGAATCTTTATTTGCATGTAAGAGGGCTTGACCAATGTTACATATCTCTCTTGCTGGGGCGTTGTGGGGGGTTGGGGCTCAAACCTGAGTCAAGTTCCCAGGAGTTACCACCGAACTCCTGATGTCCCTTGTGAACAAGATTGCTCATTGGGTGCTCCGGGGTTCCAGGCCTGTAACTCGACTGGCCCCGGGCTACCAGGACAGCCCACTGCCCCACAGTATTCTGTCCCTCAACCAGCGGCCCCAAGGTCACAGTTCCATATAACTATAGGCTGGAATGTCTCCAACTGCGTGACAAGATAAACCTACCCATAAGCTGCTTAGAGACAAGACACAGAAATGAGCAAGTCACCATTACTCCCTTTCTTAATGCATTTGTTTTTATAAGTTTAGAAAATGCAAGTCATTTCACAATATACTTTTAAAGATCATAGAAATCCATTTGGCAAACAAATAGGGTGAAGAGATGACACGGCCAGTTGTTTAGGAATATTCCAGCAACTTTTAATTAGAAAAACAAGGAACAACTGGCTTTTGTTTTCCTTTAAAATCAGCGTTGGCCAGTGCTTATATTTTTTGTTAAAATGTGTCTCTGCGTATGTGTTTGTTTCGTCCTATTACAGTTTGCTCATTTTGTTTTATCTTATTTTATTTCATTATTATTCTTCAGATGCCTGTTTGTTTTCTAATGAGAAACAGAAAGTATATAGATTCTGATGGGAGGGGAGGTGTGGATAATCTTGGGAGAGTTTGAGAAGGGGAAACTGTAATCTGAATATATTGTATGAAAAAATATCTATTTTTACATAAAAGCAAAAGTGTTATCATTTTAAAGCAATATTATGTATAATTTCATCTAGCTATATATTGGTTGGTCTACTGTTTCCAATTCTAACTGTGTTGGACTCACCAGATGGTTCTTCCAATGTCCTCTTTGAGGTTTGTAGAGTTATGTTAGTTTGATATGGCACCTCAGAATCCTTACTGCCTTTTCAATCACTAGGACTAGAAAATATTTAACAGATTTTTTTATCTTAAAATGTGTCTTATCTATGAAATATATATCATACACGATCCTGACCAAATATTTTCCTTGACATGAGTAACCTTTTATTGTTTGCTGTCCTCGAAGTATAGCTGGATGTCCATATCAGGCTTTTGTTATTGTTGTTGTTTTAATTATACACTCCCAAGAAGTTGGCACAGAACAGTTGTTCCAAAGAATGGGGTAAGAAATGCTGTCAGCAACCACTCCTGAACCTCTTGTGTTTGGCACCCCCAGGGAATGGAGGGAGCGTGCATACCTGAGCCCTCGCCCATCAGATAGCAGCTTTTGATTTATTTGAACTACCTTTGATCACACTATTTCAAAAATAGTTCATGAGCACAGTTAATGGGGTACTGTAGAACAGATGCTGGGCTGCACTGAGGGACACACTGTAAACCAGAATGTCTATGTGCCCTCTAGAGACAGTTTTATTGCATAGATCTGTCTTCTTAGACACTGTTCTTGGTTGTTTTGTGCTTTAGGTGTGGTTTCGTCTAAGAGCCAAGAGGTATCATGGCCACCCCTGGCTTCAGCAGTACTTTGAGAAATACCTCAGCCCCAAAGAGCCAAGTTGTTAGCCTCCTCATGGACACACACACACACCCCTGTCTCATATTCTGCAAAAGCATTTACAGAGGTAAGGATTGTTTTGTCAACTGAAACTGATTCTGTCTTAAACTAGACCCAATGAAAGGAAAACAGAGTGGGTTTTATTGGGTCAGTACTTGGAAAACCTGGAAGTAGCTCTTTGAAGGTGCTGCCTCCAGTGGTTCAACCTTAAGCCTTCCACTATGGTCTCTGTTTGTTGGCTCTGCTCTGGCTCCAGTCTCTGTGTGTGGCAGACACAGCACGACCTCCAAGGCTCAGATCCCCTCCAAGTAGCAAAACTCTATTAGGAAAAAGCAGTCTCTCCCCCTGTAGAGCAAGCCTAGAAATCTGTTCCTACATGAATTACTGGAAGATAGAAAACCTTCTGATCACCAAATACAGGGAGATAGAAAGGGGATTGGTTTGTTTTATGGATGCAGAGAAAAGATCAGAAGTCATGCTTGTCACCTTCAAATGAGCATCACACAGCTTGGTAACAAAGATGTAAAGCCTCAAAGAATCCAATCCTTTCATTCCTAAGATAATGCATTTAGAAATATATATCTATATATATCTATATATATATATCTATATATACACACATATATATGTGTATATATATATATGTGTGTGTGTATGTGTGTATGTGTGTTATATGTTATATGTTACATCTTGTATTAAGTGAAGAAAAACTTACTAACATTGGCCATGGGATTCCTATGCAGAGTCCAAAGCCATTTGGTATCAGCTCTTTCTTCATGATGCCCACATCTGCAACTCTGGGAATGGTTACTGTATACTTCAGACTAGATCTGACTTCTCTCACTCACTGGGTTCCTACCAATGCTTTACAAATTCTAATTTCTTTTTTTTTAAGATTTTATTTATTATTATAGATAAGTATACTATAGCTTCAGATCTCATTACAGGTGGTTGTGAGCCACCATGTGGTTTGCTGGGATTTGAACTCAGGACCTTTGGAAGAGCAGTTGGCGCTCTTACTCACTGAGCCATCTCACCAGCCCACAAATTCTAATTTCTACTTCACACAATTGTCCTGACCAGAACTGAGCAGCCACAAAAAGAAAAGTCTTTTCGGACAGAACCTGCCTTGTTTCTCAAAGTGCATCTCCAGAATGACTCTACATCTTTTAACGGAGCTAAAATGGATTGTGAGTCTTCTGCCCAGTACTGAGGCATCCTTAAGGTAGTCCCAGCACTGCCATTTACTGTCTCCATCAATGGCAATTTTTCTTTCATTCCCAGAATAATTTATGGGTCATGCCATCTGTGCGCATGTGTGCACAGTTGGCTCCTCACCAATATCAACACAATAAAAACCGTAGCTCAAGGGCTCCAATGAAGTCATAGAGGGGGGTGGTGGGTTCCAGGTTAGAGTGTTGTTGAAAACTCAGAAGGGACTCAGGAAAGATGTGGACATTTCTACTCAAAGGAATTCAGTTGTTCGCTGAAACCTCAGTGTCACATATAGAACCAATGTAACGACTAGGGCTTGTAACTTGTGTATCATTCTTCTTAGCAGGTTCACACTTTTGGACACCCATCCATTAGCACTTCTTGTCCTGGCCAGACAGACATCCCAATGTTTCTTTCACCTATGGATTCTCACAGGCAGTATTAATTGATGGCTTCATTAACAGTATACCAACCCTCAAAGGCAAGGAGAAAGACATTAGGATGAGAAGCAGCCCATGAGCATATAGACGAGCTACCCGTGGCTGCTAATTTTTAGGTTTGGATTATGAGAATTGTAGCAGACTCTCAGGTTACAACCTCTGTGTGCTTATATGTGTCCTATTTAAGAACACAGTTTATTCATGTTTTTCATTGTCTATTAAATTCATACAAGAGTGCAATGCATTCTGGTGAAATCCATCCCCCATTACGTTCCCATCTCCCATCCACTTCCCCCCCTCCATGTGCTTCGCTCGCATAGGGCAATCTCCTCAGGGAATAACCAGTCTCTGAGGGGCCCCATCTCTGAAGAAAGTTGACTCTCCATGCCTCAGCATAGCTTTTCACAGGATGAGCCCCTCCCCATCCATGCTGAAAGTTTGGCTGGTTCAACATTCCTTTGTTTTTGTGTGGGAGCAACTTTATGATGTTACCTCTCTCCACAGAAGTGTTTTCTTTGTAAGGTCTATAGATCATGAATACGTTTGCTTTTATTTGGTAAACAACAACAACAACAACAAAAAACCCTAAACAATGATTTGCCTATAAATTCACAAGATATTTTCAAAGATATCAAATTCTAGGTCGAATCTTGTAAATACAACAGCGGTGATGATTGGGAAAATTCTGGTGACCGTGCCGGCTGGAATTTTGTTTCAGCATTTTTAGCCATCCTGGATCGTTTAGGCTTGTACATTTTCTAACATTAAGCCTCCTCTCATGTCATCTCTCTTCCTCTCTATGTGTGACATGACAGCAACTCTCCCTGTTTCTACTGTGTTTTGAGCTGCTGGCTTGGGCAGAACATCTAACTTTCCTAGTTAGTAAGTGTTTCTTTCTCCTATGACATAATCTCTCTTGTGGGTAGTTGGTTAGAGATTTGTATTTCAGGTTTTAAAAATTGCCCCCAGCTTTAAACTACGTATTTAATTTTTTAAATCTATTTTTATTTGTGTGTGTGTGTGTGTGTGTGTGTGTGTGTATGTGTGTGTACATGTGTGTGCATACATGAGGCTACCATGGAGGCCAGAAGAAGAGATCAGATCCCCTTGAAGCTAGAGTTACAGGCTATTGTTAGCGCCCCATTCTGGGCTCTAGGAACTGAATTCTGGTCAGTGTAGTCAGGGTTGGGCTGAGTTTTTAATGTGTCATTTCTTGTTCTGGTGACTTGTGACTTTTGACTTACTCCAGTCTCAAAATACTGACACTTTTCGTGAATCTTTTACCTAGATCCTCTGCCCTCCAAATTCCTTCTCAACACTTAGCTTAAAGCAATTCCTGCATACCAGTACTGTAGAAGTGTCTCTATTGTCCCTGCATGAGGACACACACACACACACACACACACACACACACACACACACACACACACGTGTCATTCTCAGGCACATGTAAGGCCTTCTGCATGAGACGCAGGAGCAACAGTCTTTCTTTTTTCCCCAGTGCCCTTCTTTGTATCTTTTCACCAGTGAACTCTGGTTCTTGACATTTATCTAGAGGCTGATGAATTTGCCTAGCCCCACGGCGTGGGCTCTTCTGTGGCTTTCTGTTTTGTCTATTAGAATGTACCAATTAGAAACAACAACTAAACAAAACATTCAATTTTCTGCCTAATGTTTCATTTTAATGTTTTTTTTTTTTAAAAATAAATTGTAATAGACAATGGCATGTAATAGGAGCCAAATAGGAAGAGAGGATTAAAATCCTTCCCAAACAGTCAAACATTTTGCTAACTTAATTAGAAAATGGCACTTTGCTGCCTTGGTACACAGAGTAGACTCCAGACCAGTAAGACATCCTGCTAGAACTTGGTTCCTGCTGTTGTGACTGCAATTGTTTTCTACACCTTGCTCATCGCCCCATTGCTTTCTTAAAGTCTCTATAGGTAAAGGAACCTCACATGTATTGTTCTCATACAGTATATCAACAGGTGCAGAAACTTGGCCCCATAAAAGACCCAACACAATGGTGTTTTATCAGGTGTGAGATTCTAGGTTACTGGTTTGTTTGTTTTTTTCCAATCCGTTTATTTTTCTTGGAGTTCATCTTTTTATAAAAGCTTCCAAAACAAGCCGATCCTTTCTTCTATCCTCTGACACTGTTTGGCAGAGTCACTGAGAAATGTCTGAAAATAAAGTTCTGTGCTACTGGGAACTGTTTCTTAAGGGCGTCTTGCATGGTTTCCTCCAAGTCATGGACAATTGTCTGCATCTTCAGCTCTTCATGGCCCAGGTGTGATGATGTGTGATGGTGAGGCCTGCATGCAGCTCTGCGCTTCTGGTCTTGTGCTGTCAGCCCATGTTGTTGTGACTTCTCCATTTTAGGGTCATTCCTATTTGGCTACAGTCATATCTGACTCCCCTAGAGAAGAATTTGAGGCAAAGAGGAATGAAATACAGACCACTACTACTTTACAACTTTTGCCATTGCCTTAGGACGAGTTTTGAAATTAAAGCTGCATTTATTTTACGGAAAATATTGAAACTCATGTGAAATGTTCTGACACTTCACTGGGTTCTTGTTGATGATATTATGATAATATAATGATATTATTATATCATTAACTTAAACATGTGATATCTTAGGAATTTACAGTAGACTATAGTAGTTTTATTTACAAGCTTCAGTTCTCATGAGCAAGTATTAATGGCTCTAGATCAAGACTTAGGTGAGAGCAACAGAGAGGATGAAGTTAGAGACCTTTGCCTTGTTCTAATAACATTTTCTATGAGTGTCACTGAGAAATCTCATTCGTGTGGTTCTCACTCTTATTTGTAAAATGTTGTGATCCCTCCAATAAGTCAATGGATTGATGCATTTGTGCCAAATGCAATCAAATGTCAGTGTCTTTAATTACTGCTATGCTCTATGGAATATCCCCCATAAGCTCACTTGGCCCAGGCTGGTGATGGTATTTGAGAGTGCTACGGAATCCCTTGGATGTAGAGTCTCACTGGAGGAAGTGGATCAGTGGTGTAGGCTAGAGGCTTCATAAGGGATCCCTTTTTCCTGTTCACTCTCTGCTTCCTAAATGTGGGTGTAAAGTGACCAGTCAGCTTCCTCCTCCTGCCACCATGCCTTCCTGGTCCACTACCATCATGCCTCCGAGTGTCACGGCTCAATGAATTCCTTAATGGCAAGCTAAAACCAGAATGAAACAAAACAAACAAACAATTCAATCCCACAACTCAAATTTTCCTTCTTTAAGTTGCCTTTAACCGGATGTCATCACAGCTCCAGCAACAGAAACAGTAACTGACAGTGACATTGTGTGGAATACAGCCATAGTGAAAGATAAATACGGCTGGTCTGAACATTGGTAACATAGAAAGTAACACTTAGGATGATCATACATAATCCCTTTCAACCTTTATTTTCATCATCACAACTTTAGCTGATTTTCTTCAGAATTCCATAATCCTATATGCCTCCAAAACATATAACATTGGCCAGTCTCCTACTGTTAAGTGTTGTAGACATATATTACTTTCATATTAATATATCAAATCATATATTGAGTTTCTATTGACAAATATATTAATTGACCATATTATTAAGGGTTATTTACTTATTGTTCTTAACACATGGTTATAGTAGATACTCCATGCTTGCCTGGAATGCACGGTGTATCACAAAGTAGCCTTCACTTCGTGATCTTCCTACTTCAGTCTCCCAAGTCCTGGGATTTCAGGTGTGTGCCATCACCCTTAACACTGAAGACACTTCAAGTATAGGTTCGGCGCTCTCTCATCCCACTACAGGCTACATGTTGTCTAGCATCCTCTTTATCTTGGACATTATATTTCATATAAAGTTATTTGGACACATTACAATTTATGGTAGTATGGTCTCAGAATAATTTAAGTTCAGATTCCAGTATTTGCCAAGTAGTTGCTTAGGTGTTCTGAGCTATATATTCTTTACAAAGAGTGAGACTGAAGGGAACCTATAGAGGGCATCACTTGCTCTATGAGGTGCAAGAAAGGTGACTGCCTGTAAGTATACAATGCATACACTGGAGCACATGTGCGTATAACTTAGCAATGCTGTTTATAGCATAAATCGAACCACAAAAGTGGTACCTTTATAGACTTTAGGGAATCAATCTCTGGGTAGTGATCAATAGGCTGAAAAACTGGCTATACAGTGGAGTAACAGTTTCTTTTATTCTTGCATATTGTTTTCATTTTTGTCATTTAAAGATCTCCATAATATAACCACAACTGTTTACCAATACGCTGCTTGTTTGGCTAATATGAACGCATAGAGTTGAGTGTCTTTTTGTGATAAATTAAATGTCACTGGGAAAGAAAAAAATAATCATTTCATTTGAGCTATGTCAGCTAAATAGTTTTTAAACTATTACAGCACAGGTGATGGAAAGAAATGAGCTGTAAATGAATAAATTCATTTGTTGCTACAGAGATGAAAAAATTAAATGACATTTGAAAATGAATGGTTTTTTCTTTCTTTTTTTTTTTTAGAAAAAAAATGTCATTTACCCCTCGTTTTTTTGAGTGCTGAAAATGAAGTCAGAATTTTTCTTCCACACATTTCTTTTTAATTTTTCATAACGATGAGCATAGAAGTTTGGTTTAAAATTGAGTTATACAGAGTGGTAGATGTAATAAGTGTAAATCTATTAAATTTTGAGTTGTGCTAGATACTAATCATGCTAAGGATACAATATTACATGAAGGTATATTTTAAAGGACATACAAAGGGTTGACAATGAGTTAATTTTTCCTCTTTCAATTTTTTTTTTAATTAAAATAGAATTCTATCATTTTCCTCTGTCCCTTTTTTCCCTTAGGACCCTCTCAGGGATCTGTCCTTTAGCTCTTCCTGATTCAGAACCCCACTCTTAAATTGATAGACTCTTTTATTTTATCATTTTTTTTACCTATATGTAGTTACACATTTGCCTATCTGTGCACATTAAAATTTTATAAACTTTACTGAGTCCATTTTTGTTGTTTATGTGTATATAATTTCAGGATTGACCACTTCCTATCAAATAACCTTTGCCTAATCCCTGAGAAAAACGAATTTTTCCTCTCCCAGTAGCCATTAGTTACATCTAGTTCTTTGTCTAGAGGTGGGATCCTGTGAACATTTCCCCCTTCCAGTTTATCACGCTGTCCGTGGATATTGCTGCCATTCCAGTCTTGTTTATACATGCATTTCTGGGAGAAATGGACTCACCACAACTCCCTGCTATTATGGCTCTGACAACCTTTCCGCCACCTTTCTGAGATGAGTCTCAAGCCTTAGATGCATGATCTGTGATGCAGATGTATCCTTTGGCCCTGGGCTTTCAATGATCCATTGATTTCTGCATTGTGTCCGGTTCTGGTTTTCTATAATAGTCTTTATTTGATGTAAAGAGGAGCTTCTTTAATGAAGGGTGGTAGCTACACTCATCTTTGGACTTAAGGATAAGTATTAGAATATATTAAGGAATTATACTGTCGAGGAGAGTGGTTATAATAGGTTTTTTCTCTACAGTTCATGGCCTCACTGGTCCCTGGAATTTGGCTAGGTTTCTAGTCTTGAGGCATGATTCCTTCATGTTGGGTAAGTGTGCTTGAAGTTCTGTTAGGGAGTTGTTGATTATCACCAACACGTAAGTGCCACAATTGCACCTTTGTGGGTATCTTGTCATGTTGGTAATTGTGGTTTCTAGACTTTGCAGCTGAAATATGAATTGCTTTCCCCCTTTGGCAGCTTGCCTAGTATGTTCTGGTACCATGGATGCTAGATGGCGGGAAGGAGACTTTCAGTTTAAACCCGACTCCAATCACCTGCATGCTTTGTCCTAAGTGTGTGGTGTCTCCAGCAACAGGGGCTTACCTTCAACTTCTGTGAGATGACCACGGGCAACAGCAGTTATCTGTATTGTTTGAGAGTCAATTGCACTACCCTACCTAACATTCCAAGGGAGGTCTCTTGTACCTGGTGTGGGGTTTTCAATAGACTCTGCTTCCTGAGAAGAGCACTGTCAGGCCAAGTGGCATAATATAACTTCCTTCCTTGTGTGTGTGTGTGTGTGTGTGTGTGTGTGTGTGTGTGTGTGTGCACACTCTGTGTATTCTGTATAATTTTTGGTAAATGTGAAATATTATGATTCTTTGCAATTTCATTAAAAAACAAAGAAACCTGTGTTATTTATCCCTTGTTCCTCCCTCTCCTGTAGTGATCACCTTTCCTTCTCTCTAGTTGGAGTCTCACTTTTTCCCCAATTCTAAATCCCCTTTATATTTCCTGCTTTTTAACTATTCCTCTTTATAGGCCCCACCATATCTATGGCCTGATTTTGTTTTCCTGATTTCTGAGCTTACTCTGTGCTGTATATTAACATTTAGAGGCAGAAAACACAGATGAGAGAACATGCCTCACTTATTATTCTGGGTTTGGGTCACCTCACTTGATAAATTCTTTTCGAGGTTCATCCATTTACCCGCCCATTACCTGATTTCATTTTCTTTACTGCTAAAGACTATCTCATTTTGTGTCACTACCACATTTTCATTATCTGTTCCTGTTGCAATAATTTTAAGATGCAAAATACGTTGAGAATCTCCCACAGGCCATCAAAACTATCCCCATTGGAGTGATCCATCCATTAGTCTAACAAATGCTATGGAATTTCCACTTAAGTCCACACCTTTGTAAACACTGAGTAGGGAAATTAGTAATGATCCTAACTCTCATGGAGTGTTATAAACCATGAAGGTACAAATGAGGTAGAAATTCCCACACATCATCAGTCGCATATGCTGTGCACATAAATTGATTGATAACCATTATGTCATTTTAAGTCACTTCTCCATCTGTAGTTTAACCTGGGCTAGGAGAGGAGATGATGGGGGTTTGGGGACTCATCCACTCATCCCTCCAGACACATCTATCCTTGAGATGAGCATGTTAGGCAGAGGCATTGTATTATACTGACCATCTATAAACAGGCATCCAGGCAAGAGCATCAGACAAAGCTTGTACAGGAAATTGAACATATGCTTTACTTTCAGTGAATCAAAACATACTACAACAAACAATATACTCTAGCAGGTCATGATATATTATCTTACTGAGTTCTGCATCAGAGATGTAAGTTGGCAAGCGATAACCAGTTCAGCTCTATGCTGACTCTTTCCTTACATGCATTCTCTCTGGAGATCTACAACCAAAGGGATGCCTGCTCCAAGTCCCAAGTCATTAGCCATGAATCTGAGTTTCCCAAAAGGAACATTTCCCAGTCAGCAGACACAGAGTTGGCCATCTTCCCCGGGAACAAGCTGTAATGCACATGGAAGCACTGATTTTCATGCATCCCCTTCAACAAATGCTCCCTCTAATTTGTTGTTTGAATCCACATTTTTTCCTTGCCAAGGCATCCTACATACAGGCACTGAGAGAACGAAGCATTTGTGACCAAGATCTAAGCCCTTAGGGTAGCTTCATGGGCTTTTCTTGCCACCAGAAGCCACCTCTGTAAATGACCTGGGTGCATTTCGTGGTGACAGCTTCCTCTGGAGCCTTTCTACTGTGATCTGGGTCTCTCTGCCACACTCTCTAGGTGTACTATTCTCTTTCTGTAATGCCAAGTGCCTTGGTGTGAGCTAACCGAGTATCGTCTTTCTTAGCCTCCAAGGTTACAGCCTGACTTCTTCAATCTTTTCCTAGAGTCACGACTCACTTCTAAGCACTGTCATCTGACATCCAACACCACCTCTTTTGTTACTGCCATCAAGAACTTTGGATAGGCCTTGGATTCCTAGGTTACCATAGGTTATCATGCTATCTAAAGTCTGGCTACCTCTGGCACCTGTCCAAATGCACAATGATGATGCATCAATAGCCTAATTTTTGATAGCTTGTGTGTGAGCGAGAACTCATAGTCTACTGTAAGGTAAACACTTGGTGTGTTTAATAACAGAACAGACACAGGACAGGCGATGGATTTAGATGGCTAATGAGCCTGCCAGCCTGGTTTCCATGTTCCTGGGAATCCATATAGCCGAGGGAACTGTTTCCTGAAAATTGTCTTTTCACCCCACACCCGTATTGTGGCATAGGCATGTGCACACATAAGCAAAACGTAGATAAATAGATAAATGTAATCTAATAATCATTCAAAAAGAAGAAATGAACAAGCGATTAGTGTTTCTCATATAAAACGTTTCCGAGAAGGGGCTGGGAAGATGATTCTTGCAGAGCCCTCAGGTTCAGTTCCCAGCACAGGCATCAGGCAGCTCACAGCCACCTGCAACTCTAGCTCCAGAGAATCTGACTCCCCTGGCCTCCTCAGAGATCTGCATGCACCTGATACCCATAAACGACACACATGCACATGCATAAGTTTAAAAAAAATAGGTTCGAAGGAAGAAAATTATGTAATGGCTCTTCGTAGACTGTTCTGTTGTTGAACATCCTTAACGAGGATGTTTTCCTTACATCTGGCTATTTCTAGTATCTTGCCTATTGAAATCCATTTCCCTTCCTCTTTTTAAATGAACATTAGCAAATGCGTAGACAATATCCAAGTCAGACATCTTTTTGCCTCTAGAATTAAGTAGATATTTATATTAAATTTCCCACACAAAATAACCATTGTTCTCTCTTTTCTTCAGAAACTTGATTGTTGACATATAATGCTTCATTTGGTCTGGTGTAAATAAGAACACAACGGTACCTAAAACTCATCTCTTTCGATGTCCTACATTTGGATATGGAGAAACTGAGGTTCCCAAAGCTTTACAGAGCATCTTCAATGACTCAGGACAGACTAATGCCAGAGGCATTATTATTATTATTATTCCTTGATTTGACTTTAACTTTATAGGGCCAATGAAATGGCTTAATGGAGAAAGGTTTTTCTGAAATGACCCTGATGACCTGAGTTCAATCCTGAGAACCCACTTAAAGGTGAAAGGGGAGAATTAATTCAACAACGCTGTCCTTTGATCTCCATACACATGCTTTGGCACATTCGCATGCAAAGACACGCATACATCACACATGCACACACACTAGTAATAATAATAATAATAACTGTAATAATAATAAATTAAACCCTTTAAATACTACATTTATTGACAAGCTAAATCCATATAAGAGTGAAAACGGGCTCATTCATCTTGTTTTCTAAATAGTCATCTCTTGTCCTAGATTGGTCCAACTGTACTGGGACTATTGAAACTCACTTTTATAATTCTACATAGAAATTAGGCATTTAAATATTGGTTAATCTGGGTCATTTTATATTTAATTTTTTCCACCTAATCATGTTTTTTAATTTTTAACATTTTAGCATTTATTTGTGTGTGTGTGTGTGTGTGTGTGTGTGTGTGTATGTTTGTATTCAGTACACTACTGTGTGCATTTGGAGGGCAGAGGACAACTTGTGGGAGCCAATTCTTTCCTTGTCAAGGACAAAACTTCAGTTATCCCACTTGAGAACAAGTGTCCTTTCCCTTTGAGCCATCCCTTATCTTTAAATTTAATTATTCCTTTGTTTGTCACTAAGAATTTACAGTTTTGAGTTTCACAAATATAGACAAAATTCCCCTTTCATTTACTAAGACAACAATTTAAAAAAATATGTATGTGATATAAATTTTAGGGGAATATATTTCCACTCATTTGCTAATGGCTAGAGAAATGCCCAAGACGGATTTTTATTCTTTAGTAATGTAATATTATTAGGAGCTGAAATTTCAATTGGTTCTGACAAGCCTGATACAATTTCAGGGTATACTGCTGATGAGGCCTGGAGGAACCCGGGGAGATTGAGAGCCATCTCCTTATGACTTACTATGGCTCTCTGACTCTGGGAAGGCATTTGATGCTCCGTGAATGTGCCATTCAACCGTCCACTTAAACCAGTAAGATTTATCAAGCAGTACCTACATCTAGATAGCAATCCTTACGGCTTTGTGGTATCGAGAACTTTCCTACACTCTCTAAGCATCCTCTTCTATAAGGCAGGGATGACACCTACTTCATGAATTAAGTCAAGTGGCAGGAGCATGATGGCAGGCAAATAGTATAGGAATGCCTTTATTGCTTGTAAGGTCATGCTTCATAACTAATTTTATCAGTAGATTAGCATGCTGGATTTTATTGATAGAATCCAAGTTCCAGGAAATTCTGAAATTGAATAATTTTATAGCCCGATTTTAATTTTGAACTAATTTATCATGTATTAATTCATCCAGTGACACCGAAGCAGATAATTAGCCTGATCAGACATGAGTGATGTTCTACATTCAGCTAAAAGCATATAGCTTATCTGGTAACGTGCTTGTCACTTAAGCATGAGTTTAGACCCCATCGCTCACATAAAACAGTAGGTAGTGAG
>JADRCC010575760.1:0-15803 GCA_019843855.1 Hylomyscus alleni
TCTACGAGGACGGGAAGAAACTGTGAGTCGGGTAGAGGTATCCGGCAGTTCATTCCGAGTAGTGAATGTGCCTACTCTCTAGATCTCCTGGTACATTTCTGGCCCACAGGAAAGAAACATTATCCAGGAAATCCCCAGATGCAGATCAGACTCTGGACACCTCGGTGGAAGCTTCTATCCGAAGCCACCGTCCATAACAAATGGAAAACCCTCTGCTAAGTGAATCTTAGCTCTTCTCTAGCTTGGAATAGTTAGCAGCAACAGACAACAGTGCCTAGTGCCCTGTGCTATCCATGAGCCTAGAAAAGCTACTGAGCTTCTCTGTCTCCCAGTGTCACTACCACAGGCATCCCACAGAGCAACTAAGAATTTAGGAGATGAAGTCAAAAGTGAATATGGCAGTGTACTTAGCTCACTGTCCTGGGTCCACAACACAGCCACACTGTCATAGCATTTCAGCAGAGTCAACCCAGAAAAGCACGCTACATACCAAAGTCAGGGCCACCAGAATGAAAATGGAAGGCAATACTGAAGTGAGTTTATACACTGGCCCTCTTAAGCCAGGAGAACTAGTGAGCATATACCACGAATGAACATGGTAACTTAACTCAGGGCTTCCAGCCTCTGCTGGAATCTTTAATCTTTGTATTTATTTTTATTGTGTGTGAGTGCCAGAGTGCGCAGGCCAAAGTGCACGTGTGAAGTCTCTTTCTCTCCTTTCTCCATGGGATTAGAGGATTAAACAAAGGTCCTTCAGCAGGCAATTTTTTTTTCCTGCTGAGCCGTACTGTTATTGCGGCCCCATGCTGGAGTTTTGTTTTATTATTTTCATCTATTGTTCTTCTTTACAACAATAATATGCTTATTTTAAAACGTAAGTACATTTACTTTTTCCTCTTTTTAAAAAAAAAAAAATGTAGGTGTGTTGAGAAAGAGAAGGAAAGAGGAAGGGACAATAGAAGTGAGGAGTGGAAGGCAGGGGAAGAAAGAGGGAGACTGAGGCCAGCCTGAGAGTCAGGGAAGTCCACAGTGCGGAAAGATACCGCAGAACTGGAGGGGAAAATCCAAACGATGCTCACAGGTAGCACTGAGCAGCATCCCAGGCCAGAACAGAAGCAGAACCAGGGCTTCAGCACAGTGGGAAGATGAATGCCAAGTCTAGGGTAGAGAGCTTGTCAGAGAGGAGGGGAGTGTGATTCCAAGTTGCCAGGGAAGGGAAAGGAAGGGAAGAGAAAGAGAAGGGAGGGGAGAGAAGGGGAGAAGAAGGAAGAAAGGGAAGAGAAGGAGAGAAGGTGAGGAAGGGAGGGGAGGGGAAGCGAAGGAGTGTAACGTCTAGAAAGGATGGGTTGGTGAAATGGGAGGGAACCTGGAGGAGGCGAAGGCTGGAAGCTAATTTACGAAGAGTGTGTCACCAGGGTGAGCAGAGGCTGGAAGCCCCTGAGGTAAGTTACCATGTTAAAGGAAGTAGGGTGGAAGGGCTGAGCCAGGAGAGTCAGAACTGGAAGAATCACAGAAAAGAGTAGAAAAATCCCAAAACCTAGTTCAGAGAGAGATAGGAGGGGAAAGAAGGGACAAATAAAAGGTGTCCATAATATCAGACTAGGTATTGGCCTTTCAGAAACTACACCACAAGAATGACATCACCCACCAGCATCAGGCACCCGCCCTTGTCCTGTCCCTTCTTCAGACATCCATTGTCCAGGAAATGCCAAAATTGGTGTGTGTAAGGCACGTGTCAAATGCAAGGGACACAGAAGACGGGCAGTGAATACATACAGGAAGCCATGCAGAACAAGAGGGACCAGGAGGGAGCAGACTCCAGACTGTGTATCATCCAAGTACACCCAATTCCATGCTATGTTCTAGCAGCAAGCCAGGGCCTCAGGAACTTACAGAACTTCCCAAGGTTCGACAACCCTCACATCGAGACAAATGCAAATTGACATTGGAGTGGGACCGTTGTTCCACCTACCAGATTGGCAAAGATAAAAATGATATTTTATTATCTTGGCAGAGGTATAGGGAACAAGAACAAAATCACTGCTGTGGGCACAAAGGAAAAAAAAAGTTTTGGTAGAATGTGCATTTTTGAGGGAACACAATTTGGTAATATCTATCAAAATTAAAAATGTATATGCTCTGACTCAGCAACTTTTACTTCAGAGAATTTGTTGCATTCTTAGCTCCTAGAAAAGTGCTTGGCACAAAGAAAGGCCCCGATAAATATTCATTGAGCAAATTAATTAATGAATTTATCTTGCCGATGTACTCACATAGTAGTCTGAAGATTAATACGCAAGGGTATCTATCCCAGGGTTGTTCAGAAACAGCAAGAGAGAGGTGGGGGAACTAAATGCATATAAATGAAATAAATAAAATGCCACAAAATAATAACAACCAGCACAAACCACTTTTAACTTGCACTGGGAAGCAGGAAGTGAGCTGGAAAGACCAGATCCATGGGCCTCTGTCAGGTCCCCGGTCCTGGGGTAGGGAAATCAAGGGTTTAATCTGTATCCCAAATGAACAAATCTCTTCTGCAAGAGAAAGGTTAAGCTTTAATAGTTTTTAAAAAAAAAAAAAAAGGCTGCAGGGATGCAGCATAAAAGGAAATTTATGTATCTTGAGTGTTTTCTAAGAACTCAAAGCAGGTATACTGGAGAAGAGAGCTGGGTGAAAGTTCTACCCCAAGAAAGAAAAGATTAAAGATGACCCAGGCTGCCTGGAGATTGTGAGAGTTCTATTCCCAGAGGAAAGGAGATGGAATGGGTAGGAGCTGTTAAGCTGGGAGCCCTGATCTAGTCAAGAAGGAATCCTGTCTACATATTTCTCCAGACCAACACTCCACCTGTGGCCATGAGATTCCCCCGGCCATTGAAGGTCTGGGATTAAACCTGCTAAATCTGAGAATATAAGCATGAAAGGAAGGCCCAGTCACCACCAGCACCCAGTGAGTTTCTGAAAACAATATGGTCATGAAAATGACCCAGCCCCTTTGACTTCAAAACTCCAACCAGGAACAGGAAGGCCTGCAGATAACAGAAATGGGACATGCACCTGAGGAGGGCGTGACTCAGGTCAGACCAGGAGCACACACTATTGCTGGAAGCCCTGGGTCAGTGAGCTACGCCCAAGAGATCAGGATCAACTGGAAACTAGAAGGCTGGTTTCCTGTCCACCTTCTAAGGAAAGCCTCAGGATTATACTAGGTCCTGCATTTCTGTCATTCCAAGAAGCTCCGGGGGCGATCTGTAGACTCTCCAACTTCCGGAGCCAACTTCAGGTGACCTCATTTCCTCCCCATCCCTGAATGCGGAGATGAGCCCTGGTCCACTTGCAGGTACATGGACACAGACAGCCTTCATCAGGCTGAATAAACACCTAGGAAAAAAAAAGTTCTCTGGTACCTGCATGGCTTCTAGAACCCAGAGCAAACCCTGCCATCTTCTTCTGAATCAAATCACATCTCCTAAGGAACTATCTGCCCCATTCAGCTGTTTGGTTTTGTTGTTGTTGTTGTTTTGTTGGTTTTGTGTTTTTTATGTTTTTGTTTTGTTTTGTTTTTTGAGACAGGGTTTCTCTGTGTAGCCCTGGCTGTCCTGGAACTCACCCTGTAGACCAGACTGGCCTTAAACTCAGAAATCCACCTGCCTCTGCCTCCCAAGTGCTGGGATTAAAGGCATGTGCCACCACTGCCCTGTTTCCACTCAGCTGTTAAAGTGGAGTGTCGACCTCTTTTGCTAGCTGATACTCTGGCTGTTGTTTCAGCCAGCAAGGAGAATACACACAGGTCACCCGAAGGCCAAGAGCTGTCTCTAGGGAACGGTCAAGCTGACTCCTCTCAACATTCATTTCAAAGCCCTAACTGCAAAGTAGAGTTTACTGTGGATGGCTTCACTGTGTCCTTTGCCAGTATCCTACTATGACTTTTCAGTTGTCTTCATCCCACTGCAACGAGGAAGATCTAGGAGCACCAGGATTCCAGATGTCAGTGTCAACAGGAAGTAAAACAAAACATAGACTGACTGAGCTCCCTGGGGCCTAGAACCGAAAGATATAGGTAGGCTTGAATTTAGAGTGAGTTCCTTCTGAAAGATATAGGTAGGCTTGAATTTAGAGTGAGTTCCTTCTCAGTGACTCTCCATATAGTCAAGGAAGTTTGTGCTCAGAACCTGCAGAAAGGGACTTACCAGCACCAGAGAGCTGCAGAACTGAACCCACCGAAGACCTGGACTTGGGTTTCCTTACCTCCAAAACTGTAGGAAGTGAATTTCAGCCCATTATAAAGTCCCGCCCATCCATGCATTCACTTAGCTCCAGACCTCATAGGTTTTTATGACCAAATGCCAGAGCAGTCAACGGCCACCTTCAGGCCCCTGCCGGCCTCTCAGCCCAGAGATATTTCCACTACTCATACCATAATGCATATTTAAAGTCACAGGTGACCAGCCTTCAAGCAAAAAAAAAAAAAATACAGACTTCTTCTTAGACTGCTCTCCTGCCTGAAGTGTGTTAACATTCCGTGGTGTGGGACCACCCTGAGACCACCATGACTGTGTGGCCAACAGTAGGGTGTGGGGTTTTCTCAAGGCCAAAGCGTAAAACCTAAGGGGATCTGGACCCTGACATCTGCATCCTGTGCTGCTTTTGGAGCCCAACATTTGGAGGCTGTGAGGCCAAGAGGCGTCCTTCTAGCCCCACTTACTGCTGTTCAGTGTCACAGCCCATTACATCCAGCCAATTACTTATGCCTCCCCTCCAGAGGGCACTGGGCAGGGCTCCTGCAGGAAGCAGAGGAGACCCCGGGTGGTTTCTCAATGAAGTCGCCTATTGGGAAATCCTATTACGAAGCTCATCTTACAGAGCTGTGGTGTTAATGACCTTGGCCTCCCTTGGCCCTGAGAATAGCTGGTCTCCCTGGGGCTCGAGGGAAGGCCATCTGGGCTGTGGACTTCCTCTCACCAGCTGACTGCTGCCAGGCCAGGGAAGAGTGGCAGTGCTCCTCCGAGGCCTTGAATTCAGCAACCTTGGATGTGGCTGTCTGCATACTGACCTGACTCATGTTCGTGTACACAGGAACACATATGCACATGGACATGCTCCCCGGGGCCAGCCTTCTGCAGTACCTCAGCAGGAACGGGCAGAAAGCCCAAAGCTGAGGCCAACAGCCCTAAGAGGGAGGGGAATAGGCCCTGGAAACCTCTTTTGAACTAAATTCGACACATTTTTCTTCACCTTCAAACCCTGCAGATTTTTTTTTTTTTTCATCTCAACTCCCCTAGGCTTATAAAGTGGCTCATCTTAGCTGTTCAAGTTGACAAAGGCATCGGAACTGTTGAAAGGTTTAAAGTGTCCCTGGGGTCTTCGTGCATGATATGTAAGGTAGAAAATTACCCCCCCCCCCAAAAAAAGTCCCCACTTGTTTCGTGTGGTGGAGGTAAAGATGCAACCGCCCTAGGAGAGGAGGCCCTTTGGAGATGTCAGGCAAGTGTCTGCACAGGTGGGGTTGCCAACTCCAAGGCACAGCTTCCACGGGGAAGTGGGGAGCCCGAGAGGCACGGAACCGAGAATTGCTCTGTTCTCCAGGACTTTCAGAAGCCCTGTTAGCATCCATGGCAACAGCTGAACCTGAGAGTTCCCTGTAAAAGCTCAAGACTACCTTCAAGCCTGAGAAAGGAATGGGATTTCTAAAGGTGTGGCCCTATCTGCTGCCAGGAACCGTGCCAGCCACCCCCAAGTATTCTTGGGGATTTTGGTACCAAGGAGCTGGTGCTAGGCCTCTGCAAGAACGTTTACCCTTTTCTGTAACTTTTGGGCAGTGAGCTTCCTCCTCCTCCCTCACCTACTCAGAACTCCTCTGGGGCTTCTGATTAGCTAGAACACCAAGTCATTAGCCTCTGGCCTGTAGCCCCATCTGCTAAAGTTAGAATCCTCTAGGCATCCTTCTCACTACCTTTTGCCATAGGTCAAGGCACCTGGGACAGACAGGAACGTGGACAAAAAGAAATGATAGGTCGGGCTGTGTATGTTATTTTTTTTGAGCCACATGCCACCACCACCAACCTAATGCCCTGTGCCTGAAAAGATGCTCGTAAGACAGATCCTTCTGGAAGCTTTAGGGAATGTTCGGAAAGTCAATCCTTCAGAGACTTCTCTAGGGTAGAACACAGCCCCCAACTAGGGCCTGCTCTGGAAACCATGGACACCCAGAAGGTATGTTACAGCCTGATGCTCTGACAGAAAAATAAGGAGTCTACTCCTCGTAGGCTTTTAAGAAAGATTATCAGTTCCAGCCCTATGCTGGTTAGTTTTTGCCAACTTGATACGAACCTGGTCACATCTGAGAAGGCAGAATCTCAGTTGAGGAACTGACTCTATCAGACTAGCCTGTGGGCAAGTCTGTAGGGGCATTTTCTTGTTTAATGATTGACGTGGGAGAGTCCGGCTCACTGGGGGACGAGCAACCCCTGAACAGGTAGGTGACCTAAGAATACAGGCTGAGTGAGTGATGGGGAGAAGCCAGTGAGCAGTGTTCCACCACGACCTCTGCTTTGGTTTCTGCCTCCACACTTCTGCCCTGTTTAAGTTCCTACCTTGACGTCCCACAGTGATAGAATATAATTGGGACTTGTAAGCTGAGATCTATGTTGCTTTTGGTCATGGTGTTCTACCACAGCGTGGAGAACCCTAACTAAGACACAGCCCCACCATTTCCCCCTTAGGCTAACCTTAGCCAAGATAGCATTTTAAGGGCTTGCTCCACGCCAGCTCATGGCCTGCCTGGCACAGGAAGAGCTAGCCTGCATGAGGCCTACACAAAGACTCACTTCACCACCAACTTTAGCAGGAAGAATGTGGCACAAAGAGAGAAAGCAGTGCTTTGTTGTCAAATCCCTAAGCTATGAGCACATGACCTAAAGTTGAAATAGATGAGCCATCTTCCAAGTAATTAATTTCTATTGACTGACGCGTGATGAAGTCAGAGTCGATGGGGGGAATCAACATGCCCATGCACTTCAGCATGATGGGCTTAGCCTGTGTGTGTGTGTGTGTGTGTGTGTGTGTGTGTGTACAGAAAGGATGAGTCAGAGGCAGGCCCTTAGCCACAGAACACTCTAGAACTGTAGTTCTCAACCTTCCTAATCTGAGACCCTTTAATATAGTTCCTCATGTGGTGGTAACCCCCTACAGCCATAAAATTACTTTTGTTTGCTGCTACTTAACTGTCATTTTGCCACTGGTGAACTGCAGTGTAAATATCTATTTTCCCATGGTCTTAGGTGACCGTGGGGAAAGGGATGTTCGACCCCCAGGCTGAGAACCACTGCACTAGAGCAGCGTGCTAAGAGTCACACGCTAACACACAAGTTCTACCACCCCGCCTTGGCCTGCTGTCCTCACTGTCCTGGTCTCATGTTTTCCCTCTCCACCACAGGAACAGTTCCCGGCCAGGACTGCTCTTGGCTGGCTGGGATACCTAAGGTCTTCACTGCACAATGCAGTGACCATTGCATGGCTTTAACAGAGAGAAAGTGAAAGCAAGAGAATATGGTTCCTTGCCCATCATTTTTTTTTTTTTTAAAAAAAAAAAAAAAGTAACCAGAGCCAAAAGGATACTGTTTCTACAGCCACTCTATAGAGCCTACACATTCAAAGTCTCAGACGCAAATAGGGAGGATGGTGTGTGGTAAGAACCACATCACTATCTGGCTCCCCCCACCCTCCAGTGCGAGTCAAGCAAGAAGAATTCCCAGGCTATGTCAGGACAGAGGAGCTGTTGGACCTTCATTGCTTTTCACCTACAGTCTTTGCCACTCACCATTCTCCCCATCCTGTTCTCATGAGTACTAAGAATCTGAGGTTGCCAACCCGAGAACTGATACGAAGGACCCCAGTGTCTACCTGGGAACAGTACGCTCACATAAGGTGGCTGGAGAACAGAACCAAACTCCAAAATCTCCATCTACACAGGGCTTGGGTTCCCTTATTTCCCAGGCAGCCCCTCTGTGAATCCTGGACAGAGAGATTTGGCTCAGCCATCAGAGTTCTGATACCAGCAATTGAGGGGATGCAAATTTCAAACTCCTGAGGCAGGTGAAGGGTTTCTCTTGCTCCCCAACGCTTAGCCAGGCTGTGGAACCAAAAAAAAAAAAAAAAAAAAAAAAACCATGCTAATTACCTGACTGATCACTCTAGCCTCTCAGAGATGTCACCACAATGTAGCCACCTCTGCAGTGAGGATGCCCTGCTCCCCCCCACACACCCCTCTTCTTCCATTCTCCAATGAGTTTACAATAAGTGGTTACATGTAAAATCTAGTCATGTTCACAACAGTCAGAGATTAGTAACATTCACGGAAGCCGACAAGGGCGGTTTGGGCCAGGCAGGAAGAATGAAAAGAAAGGACTTGCATTTACATATTTGTCCCCATGGGCCCTTGCAGAACAACCATGAGAGGTGACTGACAAGCAGTGTGGACAGTAGAGCCCCCCAAAAGAGTAACGTTCCAATTAGTCCAAAGAAACGAGAGCCTGTTTCCCAGAGTCCCAATTAAATCAGAACCAATCAATGCTTGCTCCCATCCTTGCCATTCTGCTCAGGAAATAATGAGAAAAATGAGAGGGGCCCAGCCAGCAACTTTGGTGTGGCAGTCCTTTGAAGCCAGAGAAATGCACTCAGCATGGTTTTCCAGCAAGCCCAGTTGCTGCTGCACCTGTGCCTTTAAGACATCCCGGTGTCTTGGTCGCCACTCAGATCCTGAGGAATGCCAAAGAGGGTGCCCCCGCCCCACCCCCAACCTGTGGGACACAGAGAAGCTCTGTGGGACCAAACCCCGCTGGTCCTAAAACTGTCTGTGTTGATTCATCACTGAATCTGGCGTGCTCTCCCCTCTGTTTCCACGCCATCCATCATGGGTCCCAGAACCAAGAAATCCAATAAAGACACAAAGGCACAGCTCTGTGTTCCCAGCAGGCCCCAGAAAGGCTGTGTGAAGGCCCCAGCCCAGGCAATTAGCTGAATCCATGGGATGGCATGTTGATAGGCTTTCAAAATCCCTTGCCAGGCATTTCACAGGCAGGTGTTTGGGGAAGGAAGGAAACAGACAGGGGCTGGCCCCATGCTCCAGTAGGACAACCAGGAAGGAGGGCGCTGTGAGAGAAAAGGAGCTAATTTTTCTCCCAAAGTACAAAAGAGAGGGGGGTAAACCTTGAGTTGTGATATGGTAAAAATCACTTTTAGGCATTCTTTAAGCAATCCAAACTTCTGAAGGTCTTAAAGCAAGATTTAATCACGGAACTCACCTTTGCTTCCGCATCAGCCTATATCGAGCTCCAACATAGGCTGAGACAAGGCAGGAATATCAGGCTTCTAGAGCCTTCCATTCATTCCCAGACCAAACTGGAGCCAACTCAGCATATTTGCTATCACGTATAGAACAAAGGAAATGTAGGGTTCGGAGATCTACTGCGAACGTATGAAACTTGAAGCCTGCAATCTGCAAAGTTTGCATCAGTTTGCCCCACACAGATTCAAAGTTTCCTCCACACCTGGAACTTTCCCATCCCTGTCCCAGGAGCTTCATCTCCTTCCAGGGCCTGGCAGTGAGCCCCTGGAGAAAGACAGCCAAGCCAGAGGGCTTTGAGTTAATGAGCTACACGGCTTCAGCACCAAGTTCAAGGCTGTGGGAGCTGGCTTGAAATGAACTAAAATATTTTCCAAATTCAGTCACTTCTCAATTACCCTTGAGTGAACTGTCCATGACAACCCAAATACTCCATGCCCCCCAGAGCTTGAGGCTGATGAAAGATGCATAGTGTGTGTGTGCGTGTGTGTGTGTGTGTGTGTGTGTGTGTGTGTGTGTGTGTGTGTGTGTGTAAGAGAGGGAGAATGTGTTCCCAAAATAAATATAAACAAGTGACTATTGACTAATTTGTCACTGTTCAGAATTTTTCTCCATCCCTTTCTTCACAGCATACAGTTGGTCATAATTGGAAAATCATCAGGCATAGGGGATGTTGGGGACAGAGGTTCTTCTGAGATTTATAATAAGCTAGTAGGCTCTCTTTTCTCCTGAGTGACCCAGAACTAGAAGTAGGAAAGTTATGATCTTGGATCTCCCCCAGTGGAATAGAGGCAGACATTCAAGGAGCCCCAGGCTTACCCTTGCAGGCCACGCTGTTCTCAGGTTCATAGCCAGGCTTACAGGTGCAGCGCCCAATGGGCACCATCCATTCTCCATCCCCATTGCAGTAAAGTTTTATGGGCACATCCACTTCTTCTGCATTAGGGATGCACGTGCCCCGAGCAATCACCAGAGAGGTGCTCTCTGCTCCTGTCATGGTTTCTGGGAACACTGCAAAATTCTGCACGATGCTGGGACACTTTTTGAAGAAGACACGGACAGAAAGGAGAGACATACAGGCTCCATAATCCTGGAAAGCGAGGTAAAAACCGTTCCTAGTAAGAGGCCCAAAGCTCCTGACTTCTGTGTTGACCTTCATCAACCTTCCCCCAAAATCCACCTGGGAAAAGCTCTCATCTGCAGCAATGGTGTCCACTTTGAGGTAGGGGGCTTCAGACCAGAAGGCTGACTTCTTGGTGGCAATGACAGAGTCAGTCTCATAGTAGTACAAGTTGAAGGTCTCCTTGCAGGAGCCTGGGACATTTGGAAGGCTGCTGCAGTCCCTCACAGTGAAGCGCATCTCTGTATAGATGCGATGGGCGCCCCGTCTGTTGATAAAGGTGGTAAGCAGCCAGTTGTTCTGGTTGGGCTCGAAGACGTTGCACACTTGGTAAGTACGGATGGTGTTCAGGTTTTCATCATAGCCACTGACTTCTTCCCACTGTCCCAAGTAGGCCACAGGCACACACATGCAAAATCAGAAAGGAGAGAGTGATAAGACAATAATCAATACAGAAGAGAATCTCAGAGCCTTGGAGGGGCTTTAAGAACTCACCAGTCCCACTGTTCCCACTTAAGAAATGAGCTCATGTAACCATGTCTGCACTTTCCTGATAATCAGAGTCATAGTTCTCTACCACCCACCAAATACAATACATTTAACCGCAGAAACCATTCCATCACCAAACTTGGAAATCTCATGCTGTGGCTATCCTTCATTGTGCCCCATGGACGGCAGACACCACACTCTTCACTGCCAACAGCCTCTTCTACTCTGTGAATTAAAGATCCAGTTATAAGAGGACATCTCCATCTGTGAGCCTAATATCTTCCTTGTGGCAAAATTCATTTACGTACCTTGAAGAGAAATGTTCATTTTGTTTGGTTTGGGTTTTTTGTTTGTCTCTCAATAAACTTAAGATTCTTAGAACCTTTGGTTTTAGAACCAAAATCTCTTTGAAAGAGCTAGACTGTAAAACTGTATGAAGGCTGCTAAGAGGTACTCTTAATGGAGTTAATTCAGCTCAGTATTGTGAAAAGTTCAAGCTGAGATGTGATGCAGGAGCAATGTTACTTAGAAAGAAAGGGCCATTGCTTCCTCCGGGAGAGACAGCCATGATTCATATTGGAAGAGAGAATTCATATTTCAGAATCTTTAGGCATCAGAGGAAGAGGAAGGTGCTGCAGTTTACCTCACACCCTTCACGAATCCCACAAGTCAGTTCGGTTATCTCCAGTTCTTGGCTAATAAGACATTGTGCAACTCTTCCGTGTGCATGGCTATAGGAGGAGGTGTGTGGGAAGGACAGTACTCTACAACTTGTAGATGGCAAATTTTGCAACAAGGAAATTGATTAGTGAAGGAGTCCTTTCCCTTTGGGGCTATAAAAGAAGACACATGGTGTCAAGGGTGAAGGTACAAAAGGAGCACACCTAGAAAGCTGACCTACATAGCCATGCTTACCGGACTCTCTTAGCCCTCCTCCGGAGTACCAATTCCTGCCCCAGCTAGAGTCTGGTGAGTTCCTTCCAGAAAACCTTAAGGACCAAAGGTCCATCTTGATTTGCTGCCTAGATAAAATCTCAGCCCTCCCATAAGGAAACCAGCACCCCAGCTGTTATTTGATTGTACCACCCCTCTCTCTTCCTCTCTCTCCCCCTCTCTCTCCTCTCTTAGTGCTTAGACTGATCTTGAACTTGCTATGTTGCTACTCTTGCTGCTACCTCCCCAAAGGTATTATAGGACCTGCCACTAATGTTTATGTAGTGCTGGAGGTCAAACTCAGGCTTTTCTGCATACTAGGCAAGCACTCAGCTGAGCCACACCCGTAACCTGTTGTAATCACTCTTAAGGCCTCCAGCACCTCTTCTTGCTCAACTTGTAATGCCAAGACTTAAACGTTGCCAAAGTTGCAAATGGCTTCCACCTCCAAGCTCCATCCATATGCGGTGCATTTGATCTAGGATGTCTTCCTGGACTTTGCTGGAGTAAATGAGACTCTGAAAAACCTCACAGCTTCCAGCTCATACTATCCAGACGGGACAGCATGCCCCATCCTGACACTGCTCTACTCTTCCTCCATCTGTCTGAATTTAGACACACTGACACCAAAGCATCCCACACCAGGGACACTTCGCATCTGGACACAGCATTAGAACAGATACTGTGCACACATGAGGATATATGCCTGTTCCCATGTCCAGTGTCAGGTCCACCAGCTGAGCTCTGCTCCAAAGCTCATGTGCAGTATAAATCCATGCTGTCAAGCCTCACCGGGACTTTGCTTAATTTCTTATTGATCTCTGGATGTAGAGGAGCCCTCGATGGTTTTTTCCCCCTTCTTAAAGACTGTTTTATGTTCTACTTAAATGCGTTTGTGGAAGTTTGGTTCTGCTTGACTGGGTTTTGGAAACCAGAAAACTAACAGATGAGGGAGAAGTTGCATTTCAGATGGCTTTCAGGCCTCCCTCCCTCCCCAGTGTCATTCTGAAACCTTTCTCCTGCTGTCCTGACATGATTTTGGAAGAAAGAGTGGCTTTCTTTTAGTGTTCTGCAGATGGTTAAACCCAGCAGGTCTCATGATCCAGTGTTCCAGCAGAGTCTCCGCATAAATGCTGCCCCCACCCCCGACCCCGTGGCTGAGGCCCAGGTGAAGCGCATGATCCCATTAGAGCAGAGATCTGCTCACACCCAGAGCCTCTGGCCACCCGACACTAATGCAGCTCTGATTGGGAAAGGAAGTCCAACCAACCAGGCTCACCTGAGCACCAAGGCCACTACCACTGAACGTCCTGTGATAAACAGAATGAGGATCTCACTCAGCAGAGCTGAGCTATTGAGAACATTCATCTTGGTCAATGACACTGATTAGCATCGTAAGGCCCAACCGAGGTAATCGCTTCAGACATTAACCTCTCTGGGCCTCAGTTTTCTCATCTGTAAAACGAGGAATCACACTGGGTGACCTCAAGTTGTACAATCCTACAGATCTCATTGATTCCATGACAACTCCTGAGGGAGCAATCAAATCAAATCAGAGAGGACAGAGCTGTATATTCAAAAGCAAAGAGTAGAAAGAAGTGGAGAGAAAGGAAAATAACTCCCTGTGGTTTGGGGGGAAAGGAGACAACAACTAAAGAGCCAGGCATTCGTTTCCATTCTTCTCCTGTGAGCTACTGCTGTGGGGGTGGGGAACGGAAGAGAGAAGACAGGGCTAGAGGAGAAACAAATGCCTTGGAGGGTCAGTAGCAATTATGATTGAGCCTGAGAGAAAGAGAAGAATTGGGTTCATGGAGACAGACTAGGATGGGCTGGCATTCCCAGCAGGGAGGGACAAACATTGTTATTCGTTGATGATACATGGTATCAGTCTCTTAGCTTTATTGCAAAACCTTACTCATTCATCAGTGGAAAATGTTTCTGAAAGCCAGCTTTATGCTACACATTCCATTAGCCACCGGGGATGCAGCAGTGTGAAGCTTAGGACCAAGGGACAGGGACAGAAAGTAGTGCATTATCAAAATAACTGCATTATCAAAATAACTATGTGAGTACAATTGTGCTAATTAACGAAAGGTGATGAGGTGCCAAGAAAGGGGCTGTGTATGAATGCAGGAAAGTCTCCCAAAGGGTCTCCAAGTGGATGGAGAGGTGTTGGCCTGGAGAAGGGTGTATATATCCTAGGGACAGAAGTGGGCAGGGTATCTGTGCCCTAGGGCACAAGTGGCACAAAAGCTCCGAGGTAGGAAAAAGCAAGTTGGTGTCATCCGGGGATGAAGTTCATGGAAATAGTAGAAGTAGTAGAGATAAAATGAAGGGAAGGCAGGACAGGGTGAGAAGTTTGGGTTCCAAACTGACTCCAGAAAACATAGATGAGATCTAGAGAGGAAACTCACAGGGGACCCAAAGTTCAATGTTTAGAAGCTACCTTAAAGTAGGAAACAGGCTGGAGGAAGGCTTAAGTACACGGGAGGAACAATTGCAGGTCACTGACACCCAGGTATGAAAGAAGATGGGATCAAGGGAGGAGACCTGCAGAGACGGGAGAGATATTTTGGGGAGACTCTCGCTGACAGTGAATAGACCAGACACAAGGGTCCATGTGCCCCGTGAACATCTTTTCACGCTATTTTTGAGAATCTAGGATCTTTAGAAATGCTAGTTTCCCTTTGCCTTCCCTTTAAAAAGCCTGAGGTTTCTATGGACCCTGGGTAGTCTGCCTGAAGAGCTACTCAATTTCCTTTTCAGGACCAGTTTTTGTTACCATGAACCTGTACTGCCCAAGGACAGATTTACAAAAATCCATGGCAACTTCCCAGCCTCCACTTCTGAGCCCCTACTGTGTTTTTCCCTGTTTTTCTCTCCTTCCACTAAACAGCAGCAAAGTACCATGGTTGGCTTACCAGATGGGCATTAAAGAGACACAGTGCCAAGTCTTGGTTAGGAGTGGCTGAGAGGACACCAGGAAGTGGAAACTGACAGCATCTTATTTAATTTGATGCGCTTGCTTCTCCTAGCATTGACAACATTAACCTAAACTCAAATCAATAGAAAGAGGGTAAATCAGGGAGCTGGAGAGATGGCTCAGCAGTTAAGAACATTTCTGAAGGTCATGAGTTCAAATCCCAGCAACCACATGGTGGCTCACAACCATCTGTAATGAGATCAGACGCCCTTTTCTGGGGTGTCTGAAGACAGCTACAGTGTACTTACATATAATAAATTCATAAATTTTAAAAAATTAGAGAGGGTAAATCACATTTTTTCAAAATTTTGGATAACTATGTATTCTTCAGGGAAAATCCTAGCACTCCCATCCTCTATCCATTACTCCAGAATAAAATTCCCAATAAATCAGAGTTAAACTTTGAAAGAAAAGCCATAAAAGCACAAAGAAGAACACAGGGACAATTTCTTTACACTAATCATGACACAAAACTTATGAAGTCAGATAAATTCAATTTTACCAATTTTTAAATATTTTCACTTGGTTAAATGGGCAAGATGGAAACCATTATATGTAAATAGAAAAGAAATAGAGAAAATCTGATTGAAAATCCCCAAATCTATAGATAATATGACATAGTAACACATTAATTCTCCCTAATATGTAAAAAACTAGACATATAGGCAAAGACTATCAACCAACAGTTGACTGAGATTCAGAGACACCCCTCAGTCATATGACAGGATATGGCCTGTCGGTCAACACAACAAAAATGCTCTAGGTCAGGTGTTGACCTTTTTGGTGGTGGTGGTTAAAGAATAAAAGTTTAACGATACTACACTTGCAGTGAGTTGAGATTAAAATTAGGATACTCATGCAGGAGAGATTGCTCAACAGTTAAGAGCTGTTACTACTCTGACAGAAAACCAGGACTCAATTCCCAGAACCAATAT
>JADRCC010575761.1:5408-17735 GCA_019843855.1 Hylomyscus alleni
ATGGAGGCCAGACAGAGCAGTCCACCTAGGGGAAGGAGATCCAGTGGCAGGCAACAGAGTTACAGTCAGCCCTGCTCCATTTGTCAGGGACCGGCGTGAAGAACAAGCTATACATTTGGGGTCTTGATCCAGCCCATGTATGCTATTTATTTGGTTCTGTAGTCTCTGTGAGCCCCCCGGGCCCAGGTTAGTTGATTCTTGCTATTCTTATGGTGTCCTTGAACCCTCTTCCTTCCTCAATCCTCCCCTCCCCCAACTCTTCCACAGGACTTCCTGAGCTCTGCATCTGTTTCCATCACCTGCTGGATGAAGCCTCGCAGAAGACAGTTATACTAGGCTCCTGTCTGCAAGTGTAGTAGAGTGTCATTAATAGTGTCAGGGTTGGCTCTCTCCCCTGGGATGGATCTCAAGTTGGGCCATTCATTGGTTGGCCATTCCCTCAATCTCTGTTTCATCTTTATCTCTGCACATTTTGTAGGCAGAATGGATTTTGGGCCAAAGGTTTTGTGGGTGGGTTGGTGCCCTCTTCCTTCCACTGGACTTCCTACCTGGCTACAGGAGGTGGCCACTTTGGTTTTCATATCTCCAGCTACTAGGAGTCTCAGGGAAGGTCATCTCCATAGACTCCTTGGAGCCTCCACCCCCACCTCCTACAATCCTTTCTCCCCCTCTTCTACAGAATTCCCAAAACTGTCTAGTGTTTGTCTCTGTATTTGTTTCTATCACAATTGCCCTTTTAATGGAGTAATTATACTGCAAAACCCCCAGACGTATTCAAGCCTTGAAATGGAGTTTATTTATTTTGGGTGACAGTTTTTAAGTATAGTCTCATTGATGCGATGGGTAAAAAGATGTAATGTATTACTATACATTATTAAGTTATTAAGTGAAGTGTATGTGAATTTGTTTTAGCAGCCCTGTGAAAATGTGTGGTGTGGTGCTTCTTTAATTTTTACCTGCAACATGGAGTTGTGTATGTGTTTTCTTTTCTTCTGCAGAGTTACTTAAGGACATTTTCAGGCAAATATGCAGTGCACATTGAGTAAATGTGTATATATGTATGTGTGTATGCATATATATATATATTGCATGCTCACATACATACACACACACACATACTCTTACACTTGTCTATGTCTCTCATGAGCAAATTCTAAGCCTTGTGTTTTGATAGTATTGCTACAAAATCAGATTTCCTAATAGATCTCCTGAAGATCTGTGCCACTAATGAAAGGCTATACTTTTTGGCTGGTACAGTTATTTTTTCTCTCTCTCAGATTTTTGGGACCTCTCTAAGAGATTCACACACATTTGGCTTTTTAAGTTAATGGACTTTACAAAACAAAATCTGAGGTTTTTAGTTATGTTTGGATATCTGTTTCATACTTTGAAATCCCATTGCATCATTTTTAATGTGCATTTAGAAATTATGTCATATTTTTAACATGGTATAGTAATGAGGTAGTTTTATAGAAAAGAAAGTAGGTTCTCATTTATTTGGATACTATACAAACAGCTTAAATAATATTTGTAGAAATATATCAATTGAATTGTTGAAATGGTCTTGTATTTTATTAAGAGAACTTGATACTATTTTTTTTTTTAGTTTTGTTTAATAATGTTTAGAAATTATTCATTGTGTAACATTTGATGAGTTAGAGTTGTAGTGCCATGGCCCGGAAGCTTCGGTGGCAGCACTACAAGGCTTGGTTCATGAACTGGCTTGGGGTGTGGCTTTAAAGAGTCGAGACGTTCCTATCATACCAGTTAAACTTCAGCACTACTTTTGATAGATTGTATCAGCAAATAAAAGGCTTATGGTACCAAATTTAACAAACTGAATTCTAGAGGAAGTCATGAATCTGTAGTCTGTGGGTTAAAAAAATATAGTTTTAGTCTGTAAATTATTATAGAAAGTTTATAGTTTTAGTCTTAGTATTAATTAAATCAAGTTAAAAGAATTTCTCCCCTATAAACATTATCAATAATATATAAGAAAGTAACTTTTTGATTTTTTTTGGAATAAATAATATATATTTTATCTTCTTTCTTACATGTAGGTAGAGAAGCAGTATTAGACATCTAATTTATAGTAGGATTAAAAGAACACCAGGTTTTTTGTTTGTTTTTTTTTTCTAATTATAAGAAGAATGCATGTTTTTGCATTATGGAGAAAATTTTAGAATGCACTGAAGAGAATGTCAAAACCATTATTCCTTAAATATCTCAGAGGCTATCATATGGTGTAACTTTGTTTTTAGGTCTTGATGCCACTATATACAATATATACAATTGGATATATAATATTTATCTAGCTTTGTGTTATATAATATTGCAATGAGTATAAAACTTCAGATGTCTCTCTGATTGCTTAATTCCCAAAGTGAAACTATTGGATCAAAAGATCTGTACATTTCAAACTATTTATGTGTCTCAGACATTCCCCAACCCCTTTAAAAGTCAGAGTCTGGTGTAGCCCAGGCTATCCTTGAACTTACTATGTAGCTGAGGGAAGATGACTTTAAAACTTCTAATTTTCCTGCCTTCCTTCCTGAGTGCTTGAATTACAAACATGGATTATCATGCCTGGATTATTTGGTGTGTCACTAAACCAGGGTTTCGTGCTTGATAGGCAAGCACTCTACCAACTGAACCACAGCTTTCCTTTACAAAGAGCAAATTCCTGACTGGGGCTGTAGCTCAGTTGCTAGAGTGCTGAGGAGAAAGCATATCAGTCAGCAGAACTTGAGGTGGCTGGTGACACTGCAGTATAGTCAGTCAGGAAGTAGATGGGGAGAAAGCACTGCTGCCTTTGTTCATCTTTTGTGTACAGCCCAGGCCCCAGCCCAGGGAATGGTGCTGGTCACATCACAGTGGGGCTGGTACCCCAGTCAGCCAAATGTAGATTCCCTCCCAGGCACATTCAGGCTTCCCTCCTAGGTGAGGTGTTACCCTGTGGTGGTCACAGACAGGTTCAGCCATCACAGCACAGCCATAGTGGACTTTCCTTTGTTTTTTCTGTCTCCTTTTAGAGTTAAGAAGATCTGTAAAGGAGAGGATGCTCAATGAGCACAGTAAAGAGAATGCTTATTTATTTATTTATTTTTAAAAAAGATGCTTATGCTTGCAGTATAGACTCACTTCACTCATGTTCTTTGGAAGAGTTTGAGGAGAAAAGATGTCAACTTTTCAGGGTTTGATAGAATCAGTGAAGCCAGTTTGGGTCTTTGTTTCTCTTAGTGAGTAGTTTTTGGTTATTGGATTAGTGTATTTATTATATGTTCAGATACTTATCTCTTCATTTATTTATACGTTCAGACTCTCTTCCTGTATAAATCTTGGTAGATTGTGTATTTGTAGGAGTTTATCCAGCTTCTTGTTTGCCTTGTCTGGTGGTGGTAAATAATGTCTTGCAGTCTTGTTTCTGTGACTGCAGTTGAATTTTCTTCTATTTCTCATTTGACTTATCCTAATCTATGTAGTAGAATTGAGGGCATATTAATTTATTTGATATATTTTTTTAAAGGCTTAGCTTTTTTTATTTTGGGGGTGGGCCTTATTCTGATTGGTCTTATTTCCTTCCTTCTGTAGACTGAACTTGATTGTTTTTCTTTCTGGTTCTTTAAGGCTTCTTAATTTTCATTTTTCAGAGCTGGTTGTTAGACCCAAGGCTGAGAGTGTATCAAGGCAAGCGCCCATCACAGAGCAGCGCTCCGGATGTGGTGGCTTTTATTGTGGGCATTTAACTTCTAAATGGCTATCCCCATGCATTTTGATGTGTTTTGTTTGTCTCAGAATACTTGATAATTTCCCTCTGGATTTGGTTGTTAGCCTTTTGGTTTTGTAATAGTGTACTGTTAAATTTGCACATTTGTAAATTTCTGCTTTTATTCTATTTGATTAGAAAGCATACTTCTGACTTAAGATTGTTACAACTTTTTTTATGATCTAATGTGACCTATTGTACAGATTTTCTTAGTACATTTGAAAATAGTGTACATTCTGTGGTTTTTGCATGAAATATTCTTTCTATATATGTTTGGTCTATAATGTAAGTCTGCTTTTATTTTTAGCAGAATGATCTGTCTGTGTTTTATCTCCCTCCACTCTGCTTCTTAGATTTGGATGCTTGTTGGTTGAGCATGCATCTATATTTGCTGTAGCTTTTGAGAGACATGATCCATGAGTATATGTGTGTGTAGATACATATATATATATATATCCTTATCTCGTGATAGGTCTTTATTAAAGTCTGTTTTGTATAGTATAGGTATGAGCACATATGTTCCTGGTTTTTGTTTGCTATGTGGAAGGTCTCAGTCCTTTGAGTTGTAGCCTATGAATACATTTAAATCCAAAGTGAATCTTACTGATATTGTATGTTCATTAGGACACTTGTGCAATTTTTAGAAGCACTTGTGGTTCAATTTCTGTAGAGGATTAAAAGTGATTTATCTTATTTTTTTCTTTCTTTTATTAAGTTTTATTAGATTTTTTTCATAGGATGTCCTGTCCTCAGCTTCTCCAGGATCCTCTCTCTCCATTAGAATCCACGCCCTCTTTGTAAACAGGCATCTAAAGAATGATGATAAATAAGATAAAAACCAACAGAATAGAACAAAACAAACAGAAAAAAAAGACAAAGGAAAAACACAAGATACATATGAAGACACAGAGACACATGTTTGTACACACAAGAATCCCCTAAAAACACCAAACTAGAAGCCATAATATATATGCAAAAGACCTATAAGATTAAAAGAAAGTCTTATGAAAACTTTATGAGACAGAGAACTTTGAAAAATGCCACTGAGTTTATTGTATGTTGACCATCTTCTGCTGGGCATGAGGCCTGTCCTTACAGAGTGGGTTATATCCCCAGACTCCAGTGGAGAGAACTGATTTTTCATTATGAGTAGTTACAGACTGGGCTTGGCTTCTGGGTCAAGGGTGGGGTGGGGGTTGTGTCTACTTCTCTCAGTTTTGGGACCTTATCTGAGCAGGTTTGTACTTGTATTTGATTTTCTCCTACGTCCCTGGCCTTGTTTATAGTTTTAAAACTATTTTCTTTTTATGTAATCAGTTTATAGAATTTAATTTTTATTATACATTTTTGTAACAAAATTCTAAATTTTGCTAAATTAGTTAAAATGTTTTTGTGATAAAATTTATATGTTGGATATATTTAACATTTCTTTTTTAAAACAGAGTTCTGATGGTCAGTCATACAGAAGAGGGCCTTGTGTCCGTGGGTTTTGAAGACTCCATTCTAAAGATATAAAAGTGAAAGAGGTAAAGGCGACCTGTAATGCTCCATTGTATTGATTTTTTTTTTTTCCAGGAAGAAATGTGTAAAAGAACTTAGAAATTACTTGGCATACTTATTTGAGGAAAGCATTACTTACAACTTTTTGCTTCTGTGTTAACTCAGAACTTTTTCTATTCAGTAGTTACTGTTTATGTATTACTTTAATTAATGGTTACATGATGATTAATAGAACTGAAGCTGTCAGTGTCTCATGAAGATTGCATATTCAAGGAAAGCAAGCATTAGTACAATCAAGAGAATTAAAATGGATACTAGAGATGGATGATGGTTTTCATCAGGTAGTCAAGAGAAGGCCATGTTGAAAGTCATTTTAGTTGTGAGTGAAATGGCAGGTGCTAAGCCAAGTAGCTCTGAAAGAGAAAAGAAGCTGCATTGGCAGCAGGAGCAGCAATGACTGCGATGCTTGAAGCACAGGATATATCTATGGCTGGAGTACACTTGTCCTAGGAAATACAGAGTATGAGTGAAGATCAATTGCAAGAGAGATGAGTGGAACAGATGGCTGGAAGAAAGTCAGGACTCTGAGTAAATGTATATTTTAGAGACTTTGAAAACCTGTAGAATATGGTGACTGGAGGGATGGCTCACTGGGCAAAGTGCTTGCTGTACAAACATGAGGACCAACCTAAGTTCAGATCCCTGACTCCTACATGAAAAAAGCTGTGACATTGTGTACCTGTAACCCCAGCACTAAGGGATGGGGATGGGTGGATCCCAGAACTCCCTGGTTTACACACAGGTATGTATATGCAGGTACATGTACATATTCATAACATACATACACTATATGCATGTATACATCTACACACGCTATAGATAAGTCAAAAAGGCATTGTGATACAAAATGTGGTGGCACATGCCTTTTTGGGAGGCAAAGATAGAGGATCCAAAATTTGAGGTTATTCTGGGTCATGTGATAACCTGTCACAAAAAAAAAAAAGAAAGAAAGAAAGAAAAAGAAAAAAAGGCAGTTATGTATTTAAGGCTCTGACATTGGAAATCTGGACTAAGATAATAGATTTAGGCATAAAGATTTGGCATAAAGAAGTACTTAAAAGTTTGCATTCAATTACCTAGGAAGGGTGTTCAGCCCTAGTACAGACTAATGATTATTATAGGAGAAGCAACAGTCATTCAGTTGAGTAGAAAAGCTAGAAATGTTCTGTCGTGGAAGTTCAGAGAAGAAATCATTAAGTCCATACAGAAGTGGTCACTTACAGCACATCCACCAAGGATCATGTAGAATCAGGGAAGCAGGCCATGCATGTAGCAGTATAGTACTTGTGACTACAAATGGTAGTTTCAGTAGCTGTTACAGGAGTGCAAACCTAAGAGTGGTGAGAGAATGAGGACAGATAGACAGACGACAGACTGTAGCCATGTGCCTGCTACCTCATCACTGGGATGGTGCCTGACACAAGCTACTGAAGGTTCAGTAGATCATGGTTATTGGAACATTAGGGCAGCAGGAACATGAAGCAGGGGAAAGAGCAGGATACGGGAAGAAGCAGGACAAGATACAGGAACCTGTATCTTGCCATCATTGACCTCTTCTTGCCTCACCTCTTACCACCTCCCAATAATGCCTTCTTATATGGGTCTGTCAAATGACTAATGTGTTTATTATGTCAGAGCCCATAGGATTCAGGTGACTTTGTCTCTCCTGCATGTACTTCCAGAGACTTGCATCATTAACCTCTTAGATAGATGATCTCAACCATTCACAGGGTCACCTAAGACCATCCTCCACATCAGATGTTTATATAACAATTCATAACAGTAGCAAAATTACATTTAAGGTATAGCAACAAAATAATTTTATGGATGGGAGTCACCACAACATGAGGCGTTATATTTAAGGGTCACAGCATTAGGAAGGTTAGGAACCACTGTCTTAGATGTTTCTTAATCCAGTAAAGTTGATCAACTTTAACCAGTCACAGCTAAATAAAAAGAAATAAATTTACAAATAATACTTCATAAGAACAAGAGAATGGGAGAAAAAATAATAGCCACAAAAATTTTGCACCTTGAAAAACAAAAGAAGTGTAGTTTCTTAAGCTAGAAGTGGGAGGCTTGAGAAACTTCTTGTGACCAGAGAGCCTCTGAAGTTGTCATAACTTGAGAGCACTCTTTGATTTCTAGAAATGAAAGTGATGGTGGTATTGAAACAGAGTAATTTGCTGTAGATATTCTTAAAGATACTGGAGATAAGCAACTTTTTAAAAGAAGGAAAGTTCCAATTTGGTTTGTAGTTTCAGTCACTACTTGGTGTCATTGCTTGTGTTAAGCCTGAGCATTATGTTGGTAAAGCTACTGACTTTGTGGTAGTCAAGAAGCAGAAAGGCAGAAAGGATACCAGGGTACTGATAACCTGTTGTCTCCAACATTTCTGCAACTTCTCAGTAGCCCCTTTGCCTGGGAACTGAGCCTTCAACACCTGAGATTTGGCTGTAGGCCATCATTAGAGATCAAACTGTGGCACCTAGGGAACAGAAAACAACTTAACCAGATACCTAGGGAATCATCAGCATAATAGCAAGTTCTGACCCCTAGTGATATAGCACTGTTACTGGGTGTAAATAGCAAATAGACATCATGGGGATAGATTAGAGAGTTCTGGAAAAAACAGTTGGAAAATGGTGGGGTGTATATTGTGTATGAAGATACAGAAAGTGTATTTAGACAGTTATGAGTTTGTAGTAAATCAGTACAAAACTAGATAAACTACAAAGAAAAGAACTAGCCTTTTGTTACTTTTCTCCTGCTGTGATAAAGTACTATACCAAGGTAACTTGTAAAAGAGAGTGTTTTATTGGGTTTACAGTTCCAGAAAGTTAGAATTCATGGTGGCTGAAGACAAAGATGAGAGCTCACATCTCAAACCACAAGCAGGAAACACCACATTGGCGATGGCAGGAAGCTTTTAAAACACAAAGCTTGACTCTGACCTCCTCCTCCAAGCTAGTACCTCCTCATCCTTCCCAAATAGTGGTACTAACTGGGGTCCCAAGTATTCAAACCCGTGAACCTGTGGTAGACTCTCTCTTTCAAACTCCCATAGTTACTAACCCAGGGAAAGTACTCAGAAGGGGAGATGGAGAGGGCTGAGGCTTAGCTTTGAGTTGCAATTACAGCTGAAAATGCAAACTTCAGAATTACAATATTGGAAAGTTGAGAGGGGGAATTATGTTTACAGTGTAAGAAAGGAAATGAAAAAAAAAAATCCTCAGGGTTGGAAAGATTGCTCTGCAGTTGTCTTAATTAGGGTATCTATTGCTGTGATTAAAAACATGGCCAGAAGCAACTTGAAGAGAAAAGGATTTATTTCAGCATAGAACTCTTGTGTCACACTCCTTACACAGAGAAATCAAGGGAGGAGCTAGAGGCAGGAACTGAAGCCGAGGCCATAGAGGAACACTGCTTGCTGACTTGCTCAGACTGCTTTCTTACATACCTAGGACCAACTGCCTAAGGGCGGCACCAACTGCAGCATCCTACATTAATCACTAATCTAAAAAATACGCCTGTAAGTGTACATACAGGCCAATCTAATAGTGACATTTTTTTTTTCAGTTATGGTTCCTTCTTCTTAGATAAATATTTCCTGCCTAATTGACAAAAAATGACCAACCAGCCAGGGAAGCAAGTCAGATCATTGGCTACTCTTCCAGAGAATTATTGACTAGTGGCTTACAATCCCCTGTAATTTCAGTTCCAGGGGATTTTGGCCTCTTTTTGGCCTCTGTGGGCACTTCATTCATGTGGTGCATATACAAACAAGCAGGCAAAAGATCCATATGCATAAAAAGAAATGAATTAATTGAAATTTTAAAAATCCCCCTGCTTCCTCAAATCAATTAAATTCTCTTCGAATTACCAAGATGCTTAAACATCTAGACACTTTAGAGATCCAAAAAGGCTTATTTAAGTACATTGGGCCAATCAGTAAATTTTAACTATCTCGGCACTGTATCTGTAAACAAAAGAGTCAAAAGTAAGAAAGATGTTCCCAGTAACAGAGTTTATTACTGAAAGAGAATGGGCAATGGAGAGCTTCTGATCTTATAGTAAGTTTCCTAAAACCACTTTACAGTAAACTTCATATCTGCTTACATGTGGGAGACCAAATTGTAAAATAAAAGCATGGCAATAAGGACACTGTAGTTTTCCTAGGGAAAGGAAAAAAAAATACGACAGTAGCTAAAGAAGGTTGGTGTGTTGAGGTGAGTGAGGTTTTGTTTTATTTTATTGGTCTTTTTCAGCTAAGAAGTAGTGATTGATGAGCTGTGTTAATGTATGGATCAGTGGCAGCAGTTGGAAAGAAGGCCTGCAGTGGGCAACAGTAGATGGGATTCAGAAAGATAAATAATGCCATTAATAATACTGCAGGTTGTTTTAAAACAGAATCCTTCTTATGTGAAGGATTCTATTCCAGAGATGGACTGCGGTCTCTGAGACCCTCTCTCCTTCTGTGCACCGTTGTGTGTGATGTCAAGAAAGAACTACATTTGCCATCTAACCTGCTGATACGATTCCTTGGTTTAATGCTGTCTGCCCTTCCTGGGATGCTCACAAGTAAAGCTGGTTTTAAAGTAGTGTTTATACACACACCAGTACTTGTGCCTCAGTACCCTGTCATCATGAGACAGTAATGTGATACAGACTCACCTGCTAAGTCTGTGACTTGGATTTAAGGGGCTTATATGTAAAGGAACATTTCATTCCTAGCTTGAACTTGATCCTTTTGTATTTTGGTAAACTGGTAAATTGCATTTAAGTAATTGCAATTGACCCCTTTAAAGACAGAGTGCTATCCTTCTGGTCTGTTAATGTTAATACTTTATAAAAATAAACTTTATTCCATATGAGTAGGCTGTATACTGGCATTTCTCTTGAGCTTCTGTAGGGACATGGTATAATGTCTAAAACAGAATATTCCTGAAGAGCAAGTGTAACATAGCTTGCTAGTTTGGATTGAAAGCCTGGGTTATTTTGTGTTTTCTGTGTTTCTTTATTATCACAGTGTTCTATTAGACACTCTTCAAAAGGTTTGCTCTGGAGATATTTAATCCTACTCATTTCATTTCCTTTATTTTTCTCTTAAATAAGATGTATCTATCAATTGGCTGGAAAAGTAGAAAGAAGATCTTGAGCAAGTGTGGTCCTAAGTTGAGTGTATTGGCTGTGAGTACAGTTAAAAGATGAGTAACAACTTTTTTGAAAATTACTCTTGACAGTAGTAGAGAATAGCCTAATAGTGAGTCAGTCAGTCTTCTAGGCCATTTTGATTCATTCATTTTCTACATTGTCAGAAGTGTCCTTCCTAGATAGGTTTATCGCCCCACCACCACCCCTTGTTTGTCCTGTTTTCTCCTTTTTGACAATTAAGCATGCTGATGACAGATAGGCACAGATTTGGTCCCTTACTTTTGAAACTCTGTTTGTATAAACCGTTTCTGCTGTAGTGATAGAGCCGACATCTGCCATTACCATTGCTCAGTCTTCTGATCTAGAAGGGTGACTTAGGTAAACTCAAAGGTTCTGTAAGTGTGTGCTCCCTCTTAAGATGTTAACTCACACACTTAGAGTCACAGTGACCTGTCATGATATTGATCCTGCCATTATCTTGTGAGCACCCTTAGTCCTGAGTCCTATTTTGTTAGCCTAAACACATAGACCTTGCAACATCATTTTTCTTTTTTTTTAATTCTTTTTTAAAAATTTTTATTTATGAGTACACTGTCACTCTCTTCAGACACACCAGAAGAGGGCATCAGATCCCATTACAGATGGTTGTGAGCCACCATGTGGTTGCTGGGAATTGAACTCAGGACCTCTGGAAGAGCAGTCAGTGCTCTTAACCACTGAGCCATCTCTCCAACCCTGCACCATCATTTTTCAAGGACTTGTTTCTCTTCCTCTTAGGAAGGTACATATGAAAACAGTGATAGGGTTTCTTCGGATCTCCTGTGAAAATAGCTTTAAACTTCTCTGGCTTAGTAGAGTTATACATTAGAATATTTTCTAAATTCTAAATAAAGTAAACAATAATATAAAACTCTTAAACCTCAAAACTTAGGATGTTTAGAAATAATATCATCTATTATTCAAGTACTTAACTCATGGCTTGATAAAACTGCTTTATAAGGAATTTTAGTCTTGTGACTCAGTTTGAAAACAGCACATTTTAATTACTTAAATGTAGAAACAGTATGAGACATTCTACGGAACTTATTTTCTCTGCTTGGTTTGCCATCTCCTCAACATTCCTATAACATGCCTGCGAAGAAAATAAGCTCTATGTTTTCTCAAATGCAGTTTTGTCCTATCTCATGGCCTGTGCAACTACCCACTACCATTCTGCTTCTCAGAATCTTCTTAGCTGTGCACCCTGTAGTCCATTGCTTCTCAGACCTCAGTGTCATAGAAACCAGTGAGGATCTTGTGGAAATGTGAGTTCAGATTCAGCCAGGAGTTCTTTGACCATGAGGATGCCTCTGCACCCTGTTTTCAAGTTCACGAATCCTGACCATGACAAGACTCATTACCTCAGGCTTCCCTTTGTACTGTTCACACACACACTTGATTGCTTCTTGTCTGGGTGATACCTCTGGGCAATATAGCTTTATTGTGTAATTTGTTTTCATTGTTTAGATATCTGTTTCCTTGATCAACACAGATTTTTGCCTATAGAACTGAGCTTTTCATCAAGTACAAGGTATATGTACTGCTTAGCAGAAAATAGAATCTCGGCAAATATTTGTTAGACCATATTATTGCGGCCAGTTGTAGTTCTGTAGTCAAAGTATATGCTGAAGATTAAAAATGATATTTTATTTCTGTATAGAAGTATAATTTGAATTTTTCCATATATCTTTTAGAAGGAAAAAAAGCTTAAAATATTCCCCATCCAAAGATATTTGCTTGAAAATAATATATCAGCTTCATTTGAAGTCTGCATAGTAACAATAGTATTCTCAACATAACTTTGTAGA
>JADRCC010575762.1:12198-24370 GCA_019843855.1 Hylomyscus alleni
GTCCCACTGGAGCCAGCATTTCAGTATGTTGCCCTGTCCCACTGGAGTTTCTTTACTGTTCATGACCTTAATAGTTTTCAAGAATATTAAGCCAGGCCTTGTGCACAGGCCAATCCTCTCAGCTACTGGGGAGCCTGAGGCAGTGGGATTTAAAGTTCAAGGTCAGCCTACAATGTGAGATCAAGGCCAGCCTGGCCAACTTACTGAAATTATGTCTAAGAATAAAGAGCAAAAAGAGAGCTGAAGACAGCTAGCTCAGCAGTGGTTATGAGAGGAGTGGAACAACTAGCTGTTAACATTGTTTACTTTTTTTTATTACAAAACTGTTTTATACCTGAAACCTTCAAGGTGACCCCTCTGTCCTTTTTGTACTTAACATACAACAAGGTCTAGTTTTTTTTTTTTTTTTTTTTTTTGGTTTTTCGAGACAGGGTTTCTCTATATAGCCCTGGCTGTCCTGGAACACACTCTGTAGACCAGGTTGGCCTCGAACTCAGAAATCCACCTGCCTCTGCCTCCCAAGTGCTGGGATTAAAGGTGTGCGCCACCACCGCCCGGCTAGATTTTTTTCTTAAACTGAAAGTCTGAGCCTTTTAGTTGGAGCGTGTAGACCATTTACACCTATTGTAATCATTAATAAGGCTGGACATAAATCTACTGTTTTGATAAATTTATGCACAAGTGTACTCTCTTTGTATTAAATGAATATTAATGACTATTCCATTTTCTCTCCATTGTTACAATGTTTTTTATTTTGTTTTTATTTCGTGGCTGTTCTTCCGTTTACAAGATACATTTTAAACTTAACAATAGTCTACTTCCAAATAATACTATGCCACTTCACATGCAGCTTGAAAACCTTTCTGCAAGATGCTAACATTTCTGCCTCTTGTGTTTCCTGCCACCATACTTACTGATTTACTATTTTTAAATGCTTTTTAAAAATGCCTGTAGTCAGAGGAGGGTGTTGAAGCCTCTGGAACTAAGTTAGGGATAGCTGTGAGATACCGTATGGGTGCTGGGAACTGAACCCTGGTCGTCTTTAAGAGCAGTAAGTACCTAAGTGCTGAGTCATCTCTCCAGCTCTTACATTGTACTTCAATATTTGTCATAACTCTAATAATATGCTATTCTTATTTTTGCTATGGTTAGTTATCTTTTATCTTAGAACAAGAGTATACTTTATGCTAATCCTTATATTTACTATTGTTTATTCTTTCTGGTCTTGTGTATTTCATCTTTTTAAATAGATCCAAAGTACATCTGTTACCATCTTTTGCTTTGCCTGAAAAACTTCCTCTGTCATCTCTTGTGATAGAAATCTGTGGGCAATGAGCTTGCTCAGCTTTTGTGTTTCTTCGGAAGCCTTCCTTTTCCCTTGCCTGATAAATACCTTTTTGTTGACTATGGAACTGTGGACTGGTTCTTTGTTTCTTTCAGTGATTTCTGACTTGGTTTCTCTTTTTTGTTGTCACAATGATAATGAAGACGATGATGACTGAGATGGGATCTCATGTCCTCCAAGTTATCCTTGAGTTTGATCCATAGCCTCAGATGACACTGGCCTCTTGATCCTTTTGTCAACAACTCCCAAGAACTGAGATTACAAGTGTGCACCACAACACCTGGCATTTACCCACCACTCGTCATGTATCTCAGGGTCACCTTGAACTTCTGGTCTTTCTGCTTCTAATCTTCTGAGGCCATGGCTTTTCTCCTTACCTAGATCATCTTTGCCTCTTTCCTTCTCATTGCTCTTCCAGATTTTTCCTCAATACCTTCTTCAGTACTGACTAGCTTGTCTTGTGTTAACATCATTTTTCTTATGTTAAATTATGTCTATCTCTTTGACTGTGGCTTTATAGCTCTCACTGGGAAGGTTCAACTCTTGCTCATTGGTTACCTAATGCATTTCCACACCTCACTTCCATTTCTTGGGCTTCTAGAACATGCAGATTAGAGGTTCCAACTTGATTCCTAGTCCCCGATATTCTTTGCCTTTCCCCAGAGCTTCTCTTCTGTATGCCTGACTTTGAAGAATCTCCACATCCGAGTCATATGTCAACAGCAGTTCTGACTTCATTTTTCAATGTCGCCTGACTTGTCAATCCCATTCTGTGCAGGCCTTTGTTTGTTTAATTACACATATGGGTGTTTTGCCTTCATGTATGTGTGTACACCAAATTCATGTCTAGTGTCCACAGAGGCCACAGAAGGCATTGGATCCCCTGGAACCAGAGTTACAGATGGCCATGAGCTGTGAGCAAACACCGGGAACTGAATCAAGAAAAGCCAATGCTCTTAACCGCTGAGCCGGCTCTCCTGCTCCATGTGCAGGTTTTCATGGGTGTAATTGCCTTTGGATTATTTTTTAAATTAATTTTTCTTCTCTGCTCACAATTTCTCTACCTTCTTGCGTGTATGGTGGCCATATTGAATAATTTTGACAGCTTTTCTTCTGACACTGCCAATTTTTTTTTCTTTTGAGACAGGATTTCTCTGTGTAGCCCTGGCTGTCCTGGAACTCACTCTGTAGACCAGGCTGGCCTTGAACTCAAAGATCTGCCTGCCTCTGCCTCCCAAGTGCAGGGATCAAAGGCGTGAGCCACCACCGCCAAGCACTTTCTGCTAAGTTTTGATTGGTGCCAGACATTGTGACTTTATTGCAGCTGGAGCTGGGTTGTTATTACTTTCTTCTTCAACAATGCCTCACGTGCTTAGAAAACAATCAAAGGGCTGGAGAGGTTGCTCAGTGAGTAAAGGCACTTGCAGCCAAGCCTGGCTACTTGCCTTTGATCCCAGGGACCCACAGGGAGGATTGTGAGTCTGCAAACTGCTGGCCTCCACATGAGCACGGTGGCATGTACAGCCTTCTTATGCCACAATTAGATGTAATAAAAAGCTGAGACCTGCACCCTTAACCATTAATCAAGCAAACAGCCAGAAACATGGGAAACTCTGAATCCCTCTTTGCTGAAATGCCTACAACCAAGGTAGTGTTCCCCACACACCTGCCCCACTGATAGAGAAAGGAGGACTAGCAGGCTGATGCTTCCTACGCCATTTCCCTTGGAGCCCTTTGCTGGCCACGGTCTGCTCCCACCCCAAGACTCAGCAGCCAAATGTAGAGACCCTGACACCCAGGAGCTCAAAGGCTCACTGTACTGTGCCCATTTGTGGCCTGGCCTTAGATTTTCAGTTCCTTATAGTCCAGGCTAGCCTTGAACTTCTAATCCTCCTGCCTCTACCTCCCAAGTGCTGGAATTATAAGCACGCACCACACCCAACTTCGTGTGGCACATGGATATTGAGGTAAAGCACTCTGCCACATCCCTAGGACTTTGTGTTTTAAGACAGGGTTGTGTTATGTAGATCAGGCTGGCTTTGAAGTTGAGGCAATCCTCCTGCCTCAGCTTTCTGAGAGCTTAGATTACAGACACTGTATCTGGCTCATTAAATACATCTTCTAGAAAACCCAATTACTCTCAGTGCCTCGGCTGATAATTACTTAGGCACCCAGGGGTATGGCTCTGGCTTCTGGAAAGAAGAGACACCTACCAAAGGTCACATGAAGTCAAAGCACAAGAGCTGGGCTATGCAGGAGGGTCTTCTGTTATGTCTGATCTTGTCCCATCAGCTGGGCCTTATTAACCAGTGTGCTGGCTGGTGTCCCCTAAAAACTACACCTGTACCCTAATTTCTCGGCCCCGTGAGTGTGAACACACTGGAGTAAGGGGTCATTGCTGAGGCAATGAAGGATTTTTAAAGATGAGCTCATCGCTAAGTGACCCTAACCCAAATGACAACTTGTTCTTGTGAGAGAGAGACACATAGAGAGAGTCTCAGGGACAAGGAAAAGACCCTAGTGATCGGGGGCAGAGGCTGGGGAAGGGGGAGTAAGGGCGATGGGACCCCAGGCCAAGGAATGTAAAATCCTTAGGAGCCATTGCAGGAGAAGGGGCTTGCAATGGGGCCTCTCACACTTTGGGCTCTCACTGTGAGAACTAAACTTACTTGTTTCAGGTAGCCCAGCTTGTGACTATTTGATTCTGGGACCCCAGGGACATATCCCAGGAAGGTGCAGATAACTGAGGAGACCCCTGCTGCAGGTCAGATTTCTCCTGACTTTGAGCTTCCTGGTGTCCTGATGTGGTGGCCATGGGAACCCCAGCCTCTTACAGACCTAGACTAGGACAATTGCGCCCTCAGGGTCCTCACTAAGCCCCTGGGCTGGAGGTGGGGTGAGGTGTGCCTGGGAGATTTGGTGGGGAGATTTCTCTGGAAAGCAGAGAGAGCTATCTATTGTCAATTCAGCAAATTTTACCAAGCAGATAAATTTCCAGTAGTACCCAGTCATTGCGGCTGTGGTTCCTGGGCTCGTCAGCTCCTGCATCCCCAGATCACCCCAACACTGGGGAGATCAATGGTGTTTCACAGTCTGGGGTTCAGGGTCCCAGCCCTGATCTCTGTCACAGGTGACCTCTGCTTATCTGCACAAACAGTATCTTAAACCTCACTCAGGGTCTGCAGGGAAGACCAGCTCGGCTTGTGACCACCGCAGAAACACACGCCAGGAAGGTAGGCAGAATCAATGTGAACCGGCTCCTCTCTCGTCTTCGATGAATAATTGATGTTGGGCTGGACCCACTTTGCATTGCACAGGGCAGGAGAACGGCCAGCTCTCCCTTTCTACACTGTGGCATCCCAACTGACCTCAGAGACTTTGCTCAGTTGTCTTTTCTGGAAGTTTCCAAAACATTTCTGGGTCCAGGCCCACAACAACGGCTGACTTCCTCAGCTCTGAGTGATGCTCTGCCTCACTCCACCCCCAAGCCTGCCTGGAGTCCCCCGAGATTCTGTGCTGCTCCTCCCAAGTGGCAAGTGACCCTTTTTACCTTGAACTGTCTGTCCTGAGTCAAATGCCTGCCTAGTTTCCCAGAGCAGACACTGGCCAGCACCTTCTGTAAAAGCAACGTGGGCTGAGTAGGCAGGAAAGACAGTGGAATCGGAGAGGCTCCATGAGGTGAAAATGCAGGTTCTTGGTGTACTGGTGGGTCTTATGTCAGCCTGACACAAACTAAAGTCATATGGAAGGAGGGAGCCTCAATCTGCTGGGCAGTGGTGGTGCACGCCTTTAATCCCAGCACTTGGGAGGTAGAGGCAGGTGGATTTCTGAGTTCAAGGTCAGCCTGGTCTACAGAGTGAGTTCCAGGACAGCCAGGGCTATACAGAGAAACCCTGTCTCAACACCACCACTACCCACCCCAAAAAAAGAAAGAAGACATCTGCATAAGACCAGACTGTAGGCAAGCCTGGAGGGCATTTTCTTAATTAGTGATAGATGTGGGAAGGCCCAGCCCATTGTGGGTGGTGCCATCCCTAGGCTATTGGTCCTGGGTTCTATAAGGAAGCAGGCTGAGCAAGCCATGAGGAGCAAGCCCGTAAGCAGCCCCTCGTGCATCAGCTCCTGCCTCACTTGAGTTCCTGCCCTGACTTCCTTCAGTGATGAACAGTGATATGAAAGCATAAGCCAAAAAAACCCCTTTCCTCTCCGAGTTGCATTGGTCATGGTGCTTCATCACAGGAATGGTGACCCTGACTAAGACACTTGGTTAAAGGACTAGTAAGAAATTCTGCTAGGCAGAGGATTACAGTGGTTATGGGGCACCTAACCATGCACAACTATGCTTGGTCACACACCTGCAAAGTCAATCCATGACAAGGACTTGGTTCGGCCACAAGAACTGAGCACAGCTGCATTTCATAAATCTCCTTAGACAGAGACCAGCCCCTGCTCTATAACAGTTCCTGCAAGGCAGACACTTCACAACTGTTTCCACCTTCCACTATACATGAATGGACCCACCCACCTACCCACTCCATGCCTCTGCCCATCTATTCATCCATGTGCACATGCGTGCAACCATCCTGACAAATCTTCCACATACCCACACATCTATGAATGCATCCATCCATCCATCCACCCATCCACTCATCCATCCATCCATCCTCCATCCACCCATCCATCCTCCATCCATCTATCCATCCATCCATCTACCCATCTTCCATCCATCTATCCACCTATCCATCCATCCATCCTCCATCCATCCACCCATCCATCCATCCATCCTCCATCCACCGATCCACCTACCCACCCATCCATCCATCTATCCTTCATTCAGCCATCCATCCATCCATCCATCTTCCATCCATCTATCCAGCCATCCACCCACCCACTCACCCACTCACCCATCCATCCACTGGCCCACTTGTCTGCCTACCTAGCATGCACTGGTGACTACCTATCTATCATGCATCTGGGCTAGGTGTGAGACCTCACAGAGGAGAACATTCCTCTGCCCTCAGACATCTTGGACTCAAGAAGACTCTGGCGTTCTGGTGTCAAAGACTTTGGCAGGAGTCTGGAGGACACTAAAGCAGAGTTGTCTTCATGGAACAGAGGAACAGACACCAACTGAAGTGCAGAGTGTGGGGGTTGTGACCCCTGTCTTATATGGGCCACAAACCTGGGCTGGAAGTTGCCTCAGTTTCCCTTCAGGAAGATGGAGTGAGCAGGGTTCCTTGTAAGTGCCAAGAGACTGAGTAAAGCAGCATAAATGAAGGTCTAAGAGATGCACAGAACCCATGTCTGGAAACTTCTGGGACCTACTGGGCCATGCCCAGTGCCCTCGGAGGAGTAGCTACTCTGATACACAGAGAGAAGAGCTTGGAAGGAACAAGATTGTTTCTCTTCATGGCCCTTGGTCCCCAGGCAAGGAGGCTTCAGATATACAATAATGAAATAGCTTTTCCTCCTTCCCTCTGTCTTTCCCCATCCCTTCTTCCTTCCCCTTCATCTTTTCTGTCTTCATCTTCCTCCCTTGCTCTCCATGCACCATCTGTCCAGCTGGAAGGACAGCAGGCAGCCTCCTCCACACCTGTGTAAACTGACTGGGTCAAACTGACCTTGTACTAGAACATGCTGGAAGTTGGTGTTGCTCTTCCCACAGGGTCACCCAGTGGCTCTGAACCAGAGCTAGAGACCCAGACACTTCTAGCCCATCTCCCACCCTGTCTCTATGGATCTGTGAGTCACACTCGTAAGACATCTCAGTCCATCCCCTTCTCCTCACACTCATGGCCCTTGGGCACATGCCCCCTCCCCACATGCTCTCCCCTAGCCTAGCTTCCTCCCCATTGTCCCCAGAAGCAGTTTCCAAAGCAGAGACTAAAAAACTCCTGCCAACCCTTCCTCCTCCCCATGGTCCAGGAGAGTCTTTGCATCTCGTAGGGCATGTATCTTTGCCTATCTCTTCCGAGGCTACCACTTTTCTAACAGCCCACTTCCTAGTCCTCAAACTCACCCAGCCCTTCCTGGCATTGCCGTCAAGTACCCGAGTCTTGGGCACCCCACAAACTCAGACTTGATGGGAGTAGGCAGAAGAGGGGGTGTGGTGGGGGCAGGCCCTGGTGTCTGGATTTGGGAACTTAGGCTGAAGTGGAGGATGGATAGGGTATCTTCCCAAGAAGATGTTGATAAGAGGCATTTTAGAAACCAAGCAACTAGCTTGTGAGAGCCTGGAGGAGTCTCACTGGGGAGAGAATCTGGCACTTCGTCAAACTCAGTGGGCTTAGAACTGGAGATCCATTTAACAGTGTGACCTATTCCCAGAAGCTGTGTAGCCTTGGGCACACCACTCAAGTGCTCTTGGTCTTAGCGTCCTCATCTCTAAGTGGAGGTGACCAGGCTAAAAGAGAAAGGGGCATCAGGGTTCTGCCTGAGCTGGCCCCAGAATTCCCTTGTTACACTTCCTCCGGGCTTTGCCACCAGCTCCTGAAGGCGTAGACCTGACAAGCACTAAGGATGACCTTAACAGGCACTAAGGGTGACCTTGACAGGCACTAAGGATGAACTTGACAGGCACTAAGGATGACCTTGACAGGCACTAAGGATGACCTTGACAGGCACTAAGGATGACCTTCACAGACAGTAAGGATGACCTTGTCAGCTTCACTCTCTACTCAAGACACTGCACCAAGTGAGGATTTACATATGAGTTACATTCTGGTACATTCTGGATTCCACCAAAAACCTCTACGTAAGGAGGCATGGCCAGCCCAGAGGATCTAAGGCACACAGCACATGCTCACACACCCTCTCGTGCCCAGGACACACACCTGCCTTCTGTCCCAGCTCAGTCATTCTGGAAACAAGATGACACAGGGTCATGGTCACCAAGGGCAGTGTCCCAGCACCTTCTGCCACTTGTGGGCGGTTATCAATATTGGTACAAATGTGTGACGGTCCTGTCAGTGTGCTTATGCTTGCTTTGTGGGGTTTTGTTTGTTTAAAGGCGGGGTCTCAGGTAGCCCAGGCTGGTTTCAAAATCACCGTATAGCTGAGGATAACTTTAAGTGCCTGATCTTCCTGTCTGTACCTCCTGCATGCTGAGAGAGCTGGCGAGCACCACCACGCCTGCTTTATGTGGTGCTGGTGTGGAACCTAGCAGGCGCAGAGCTTTGCCCATGCTAGGGGAACACTCCACCTACAGATCCACGTTCGTTCACTGGGGATAGTTTTTCTTAAGAGCAATGAAAAAGAGATTTTTTTTTTAAAGCCCATGGGTATATTTAACTCAATTATTTTAAATATGAATAAAAAAAATACAGAGGCTTTCAACCCTAGTGACATAAAATTACATAAATGCACAAACAATGCCATCCAGACTAGGGCTCTCAGGATGAGCTCTCAACTGGGCTGTGAAGATGTTCCTAACAGAGTGTTGGGAGTGGGTGGCTAACAGTGTAGGCTCACGGGCAACACCAGGACACATACCTTTCTCACTGGGGGAGATGCCCATGTTCTGAGTTCCCAGGAGCATCTATGCCTGGCAGAGACCCTGTCCATGCCCCTTCCCATATTTCCAGGCTCACAGGCTGCAGCCTGTTGCAAGCTTAGGTGGGAATTGGAGTCCCATCCCAGCAGCCATTTACAGGGAGCCTGCTACAGGCAGTTTACTAGGTTGTCGTATATAGGGAAGCTGAGAAGTGGACAGGAGCGCAGGACAGTCTGGTGGCTGTGACAATGGTGTTTTGAAGGTGTGAGCTTAGGCAGTGAACTCCAGGCCCATCCAGACTGCTGGATGATCCTAGAACTCTGCGTGTAGTAACCATCCAGGACGAGATGCCAGGACGAGGGTGGGAAGGACTTGGGTCTCAGCCTCAGTCTCCTCCTCTGTGAACAGGGGGGCAGCTAGCCCCAATACCAGAAGCAGTTGCAAGGATAGAGGTAGAAGGAGCTCTGAGAGCCCCTGACAGAATGTGGTGCCCCACAGTGGACAGCAAGGTTGGGCTCTGCGGGTTCCCTTAGCCTTGGGACTCCTCTGCTCAATAGTCCCTCCCCGACTTAAAAAAAAGTATTTTACTAATGTGTGTACATGAGTGCTTTGCCTGCACGACTGTCTATGCACCATGGACATGCCTGAGGGTCAAAGGTCAGAAGGATCAGAAGGGCCTCTTCAAGGTCAGCAGAGGACACTGGATCCCCTGAAACTGGAGTTACAGACATGTGAGCTGTCATGTGGGTGCTGGGATTTGTGGCCCAACTGAGTTGTGGCCCCCAGACCTCAGAAACAAAGCATACTGTGCCAGGTGCCCATGGGCTCTACTTCTGGTCTGTGATAGCCAAGCACAGCCCAAGCAGCCATTATCTCTTTAGGGATAGGCACAGACTCATGTCTAGACAATCAGCACTAACCATGGGACTCCATCACAGGGGCCTGGGGCAGCTCTTTCTACAGCCTGGGATCAATCATAGTGAAGGCCGAGAGCTGCCTGCTAGGGGTGAGCCCCCGCCAAGGACATCAGAGTGCAGAGAAGGTCACATATGGAACTCTGGATATATTGGACCCCTGGATCTACCTGTGCCTGAAGCTAGTATCATTTGCATTTGCTTGTTTGTCTTTAGATAATCTTGTATAGCCCAGGCTAGGCTCACTATTTAGACCAGGCTGGCTTTGAACTCCTGTTCCTCTTGCCTCCAGTCTCCAAGTGTTGGGATCACAGGAGTGCACAAGCAGACCCATTTTTTGTTTGTTTCAGTTTGTTATTTACAATCCACACTCTAGAGAATAGAGTGGGTGGATCCCACTGACCCACTCACATCTCTGGGAGTGTGTCTGATACGAGCCCTTGTCCAGTCCCACACTGAGCCACTGACTGCCTGACAGCCCGGCCTGACACAGGCACTCTCCCAAATGGATTCTGGGAAATAAAATTTTACGTGAATTCATTAGCAGAGCACCCTTATTATTTTAAGCCATGTAGTGATGGTTTAAATATTTGACTTTTCTTAAAATAAGCCGAGCTCTTCCTGCATGGTCGTCTCTCAGTCTGAGCGTGTTGCATCCACTTCAAATCCAGAACAGAACCAAAGTCAACGTTGTGAATTCTTTGCCCTTGCATCTGCCAGACCCAGCCTCAGCTCTGAGAGGAAAGGAAGTGGCCCCCCGCCCCACATAAGGGTCCAGGGTCACCTTAGCCTGGAAGGCTAACTCAGCACAATCCTCTTGGAGAGGCCTCTGCCAAGGTGTGCTGTGGGGAACCCTGGCCTTGGTGTAACCCAGGCTCTGCAGGATAGAGGCTGGATCTGACCTGTGACATGCCATGTTCTTGGGAAGAGGGTCTACACTGAGACAACATGTGCTTGAAACACCTGTCTTTGCACCATGGACATGCCTGATGGTCAAAGGTCAGAAGGATCAGAAGGGTCTCTTCAAGGTCAGAAGAGGACACTGGATCCCCTGAAACTGGAGTTATTGAACCTTACTGAACCCTTATTGAACCTCAAAACATTTCCAGTTCCTAATGCCTGTTGCACTGTAACAAATTGCCAGATGCTTAGTAACCTAGAGCCACACAAGGTTCCCTTACATTCCTGAGGTCCCATGGGCTAAAGCCAAAGCGTGTCTGGGTAGGGGGTCACTTTCTATTCCTTTCCTACTCTAGGGGTACTGCTATGACATGCAGGCTTTCTCCCATCTTCAAAGCAAGTGCATCCCTCCACTGGCTCAGTCTCCACCTCTGCCTTCTGTCTATGACCTTCTTGCCTCCTCTTCCTCACAAGGGACCTTGTAATGATACTAGGTCACCCATAATCTGGGGTCATTTCCCAGCTCTGGTCAGCTTATTGTTAGGGCCAATTCCGCCATTCCGTCTTTCCCGGTGTACAATCTAAGATATTCACAGATTCTGGGCTCTGAGTGTTTCTCTGCCTGACATGTTGGCTAATGTAAACATATTTGCATACGAGGAAAGAGCCTGGGCCAGGTAGTCCAACCAGATATCTAGCTGTTCACTGGCCTCATGCTGGGTGCCCTGGGGAGGGGTCAGGGGTCAGCAGCAAAGAGTGGGCCATGGTCCTGTCCCACTGGGGGTCTTAAAATAAACAGGTTAAAGGGAACAAAAGTCCTAGCTGGAGAGCACCCCTTCATCTAAGGCCTCTGTGGTCCAGTCCCTGGCCTTGCTCTCCCGGGGGGAGGGTAACCCTGGAGATGCTAAGGAAAGGATGTACGAAAGATGGAAAGATGGACAGCTGCTTTTCTCTGACAGTTGGCATTTGGGAAGCAAGCCCTCATGGGACTGCAGCTGGAGTTTCAAACTCTCCATGTAAGCCTCTGGAGTCGGTTCACACGCTCTTGACTTTGGTGGCCATGGTGCCGGGAGCCAAGGGGCTCCTCGCCAACCTGGACACACAGGCTCACATGGAGAGTCTGGGTATCACTGACTCTTGCTTCCATCTTGGGAGCCCTCCTGGGTGAGGGGTGGCGCCTGGACCTTCCCCAGCCATTGACCAGTGTTTAACGAGTCTTCCTAATGGGATGTCTCAGGCGATTAACATGGGAAAATGGAGGAGGCTGAGGAAGCGGACGTATTAAAAATAACAAGCCTGTTTTAAATGGACCCAGGTTCCGGGGAGATTGCGAACCCAGCCCTTGGCTTTTTTTAAAAATATACTTTATTTTCCATTCTGTCTCTGTTTATTCCTTTTAACAGAGCTAAAAATAACCCTCCTCATTCTAAAAACTGAAATTTATATATAGCTTACAAAAGAGAAAGACGAGGGTGGGGCTGGAATGTGGGTCAGAGCAGGGACTTGACCTGAGGTCACTGG
>JADRCC010575763.1:6373-17936 GCA_019843855.1 Hylomyscus alleni
TTTTTTTTTTTTTTTTTTTTTTTTTTTTTTTTTTTTTTTGGTTTTTTAGAGACAGGGTTTCTCTGTGATCCTGGAACTCACTCTGTAGACCAGGCTGGCCTCGAACTCAGAAATCCGCCTGCCTCTGCCTCCCAAGTGCTGGGATTAAAGGCGTGCGCCACCACCGCCCAGCCCTTTTGTGTCTTTTTTAATAGGTCACCTGCTCACTAATTCCAAAGAATACTACCATATGGGAAATCTACTGTTAGAGATTCTTACTAAAATATAACTATTACTTTTTATTTAGAATTAATTATATTTTTCATGAAATTATAAACAAATCTCAATAAAAGAAACACCTTATGTTACATAATATCATTGTATACTACATAATACACAATCAAAATAGCAAACACCCCTTCAACTACATTCATGAGAATTAACCCTGACTCAATATACAATGCTGGTTCACTTGCCACAGATGTGAAGTCCTCAGTTGAGTGTATGTATGCAATTTCATGCAGTTTCATGGGGAGTTTGTATTCTGGTCTCTTCTAGTTAGTATTTGGTGACTGCCCCTTAAGCCTTGATATTTGATTGACATCTTTTATTTTATTTTATTTTATTTGTATTGGGAAATTTTTCTATGATGATTTTGTTATAAATAATTCTAAGCTTTTGACTGAGGTTTCTTCTTCTTCCTCTCTATTTATTATCCATATGCTTGGTCTCCTCATAACATTCCATATTTTCTGAATGCTTTGAGCCTGGATATTTTCACATTAAAAGTTTTTTCTACCTTGTCTTTAAGATCTTAAATTCCTTCTTTCATGCATTTTAAATTGTTGGTGAAGCTTACCCCAGAGGCTTATTTTGAGTTTTTCATTTCCAGTTTTATTTTACTCTGAATTTTCTGTAGGTATTCTATTTCTTTGTTAAATTCTACTTTTAATGTCTTGGATATTTTTATTATCTTACTTATCTTTTTTCCCTCATAGTCTTCATTATGGCACATAATCATGTCCACTTTAATGTCCTTGAACATATCCAAAATTGCTATTTTAAAGTCCTTGTTTTGTATTTGGTTAAATTGCATTTCCTGGAGCCTATTACAGTGTGGTTTCTGGTGTCTGGAGGGAGCTTATTTTCTCAGTTGTTTATATTCCTGTTTTGGCATAGGAATCAAGGCACTTGAATTACTACATTTGAGATGTTACTTCTTGTAGGTTCCTTGTCTCATCTTTGTTACAGGGGTGCACCTTTTTGTTCATTGTTTGTTTGTTTTTCTGTTTGTTGTTGCTCTTGCCAAGTAGAAGTTGTCATGAAGAACTAGAGATACTTAGAATTTATACCAAGAGACCAAGACCCTAGGGAATGGGGGTAGGCTAGGAAGAGGGACTGTCTGTGCAGCTAAAAATTAATTGTTCTACTACCACAAGGATTTCTCACATGCCTTTAAATTTGTCTTATTTTTAAATACAGAATGCATACATACATCTGGATTTCTATTTACAATATTCTACTTCTAAAATAATGTAACTTAAATATATTTAAGCTACAGTCTGCAGGCTTAGGAAAACACAGCAGTCACCCGAAATTAGCCTAGAGCTGCTCGTTTGCTATCGAGTACACATTACTCACTATTGAACTGATCCTAACAGTGGATGTTCTATTTTATGTTTTCACGTAGTGCTGATTGTTGATTTATCTGAAGTTATAGGAACTTTTATTCTATGCCCATTTAGACATTTTAAAGGAAAGTCTGAAATTGTTTCTAAGACCAGAAACTGGTTGCTTTATAGACTATTTAGAACTGAACATAAGTCAATGGTCATGCTTTTCTTTCTAACAAAAAGCATATGCCTCATAGGCTCAGGAATCTTGTCAACATGTTACTGTATGTGTGTTTAAATTGTGGTACTCCCACGAAAAAATGTTCCAGTATCTATTATCCCCACTCTAGTCAGCACATCTAAGGTCTTACCTGGGTCTGCATACTAAGTGAGGAAGCCTGCATGTGCTTATTAGCTTTTAACCCTATGCTAAACCTGTTTTAGGTGGGAAGCAGCCTGCAGTTATTTAGTTGTCTGGCTCTATATCACTGCAGAAGTATCTTAATGCTTTATACAGGAATCTCCTTTTGTAGTTCTGAGGTAATAATAACAAAAGTGACAGAAAACCTGTTCTGAGCCCTTACTGTATATGCGCAACTCAGGGAACACTTAACAAGTTGCTCCATTTCATTCTCACAGCAAGCCTGTGAGCTAGTAACATTATTATCCCTGTTTTACCAATGAGAAAATTGAGGCTCATGGAGATTTCCCTGTCTGCTGAAGGTTTTTGCAACAAAGATGGAGCTGAATCTTAAGTGAGATGTGAATATCAACAGTCTATGACTCTGCTGTGCTCTGGATAACTGTTTTTTTTAACCCTTTACATTTAGCACAAGGAAAAGATAGTTGAATATATGTAAAGTAGCATGTTTTTAAATGAATGTCAGCCATTTTATGTTCAAGTTTATGCAGAGTCATTTAAAAAACAATGGAAGTCTGCAGCTCCATGGCAATAGTTTAAAGATTTAGGGCAAATGAATTATGAGTATAATGTAGCTTTTACATCAAAATAGAGGTATAGACTCTAGTCAGTAAAGCCGGTTTGACTAAGCAGAAGGCATCAAAGAGAGGATTAGCACAAAGAGTTATTACTAACCTCAACTAAAGTTGATAATTATAGTGACTAGAGTTCTTCAAGAGTTACTCTAACAGTCCATTGATTTATTTGCAACAGTGAATTATAGAAAGCCAATCTCATATTACACCAAAGGTGAGAAGAAGGAATACAGAACGAACAACATGATAGGACATAATGGATTCTTTCAAGAGATCAGAGACGAGGTCAGATTATTATGGGATGTCTGCTTTAAATCCTCTTTTAAAGGTGGGAACACTAGGTCGGTTTCCTAAAAGCACTCATTGTTATTCCTCATCACATAGGAAGAGTGCAGTGCCTGTCAATGTTGGCCAGTGTTGTAACAGCTTCAGTGTGAGGAAATTAATTTGAAGTTCTCTTCTAAAGAAGTGTTATCTTCTGTTACTACAAAGACACCTGATTGTGCTAACCAAACATGTCCAACTCCATAAGAGACACCAAGTCAGGGAGAAGTCTTGAGTTTCAGAGGCAAAGACTTGTAAATCTTCAGAGGAAAAAGGAATGCAGACGGTCATGTCAATCAGGCCCAGTTACTGAGCCATGGCGTGAGTGGCTCAAACAACAAACATTCATTTCTCACAACTCTCAAATCTAAGTGGTTCAAAAATCAATGTTGATTCAACCTCGGGTTCCACAAAGGCCCATTTTCTGATTGGCTAATGGTTCACTTTTCAATATGTTCTCAGATGTAGAAGTGAGAGGAATGAAGAGTGAGCCTCCTTGTCTTTTAAATAGAGATAAACTTAGTTTCCAAGGACTTCATTCTCACAATTTGATGGCATGTAGTATCTTCACCATGGGCAAAATAGCTTGAGTGTATACATGACATTATTTCATGGCCAGAGAGTAAAACAACAACAACAACAACAATAACATTTAATTCATAACTAGCATGCTAACATCTTAAAGAAAATCAACAGAAAGCACCACTGTATCTCAGCATTTAGTAGATTAATACTATTTGCAAATAATTCTTTAAAAATACTAATGGCTATCATTCCCCAAGCATAGGACATTCATAGCATTGAGTACTCCATATACACCACAAGTAACCCCCACTGTAAAAATACAAGATAAATAGCAGCATCCATATATTAAAGGCATTAAACTGAGGACCAGAAATATCAGATATTTTAGTTATATCTCCATAACTCCTAATGAACACAACTAAAGCAAACCCATTTTTAAAAGGCAAGTTTAAGCTGTTTTCCAAACCTACCTCTTTTAAGGTTTGTTGGAACCGGTAAATATTGTAAGGTAAGCCATGAGAATGGCCATTATTCTTCTCATATTCTCCCTGCTCAGGAGAATTGTGGGGATTTCCCTTAGTTACCTTTATTTGAGTAGGCAGTAAAGCTTTAGTAGAACAGAGTCACAGAAATTACTTCCTTGCTAGATGTATATATAAAGCAATACTGAATTAATTAACAAATGTGAGAGATAGATGAAGAGAGTACAAAGTGGCCTGATCTAACAGTGATTGCCCATTGCACTAGTGTAATAAAAAGTGAGACATAAACCCTTGTTTAGGTTTATTAAACAATCAGCCCTATTTGCTAAGTCTTGGAGTAGGAGTTACGAGCAATAACGGATCTCTTGATCTGTAGTTTTCTCATTATCATACTACTTAAATTCTAGTGGCTAAGGGTTTTAGAAGGTGCAAGTTCAGTTGCATCCATTTAAAAGTCTGAGCCAACTTGGATGACAATAAGTTTATCTAACACAGCATACTGAAAACAAGCTGTAAAGTAATTGTTTTTTTTTACTAAGATTTGACTTTAAAGAGCAATAGCATATATGTTGGTGAGACTTTGCAGGTATAGCTTCTCAGGTTATTAGGAAACACAAAGTGATAGAAATATCCCTAATCCTCTGGTTCTTATAATCTTTGCATACCCTCTTCTGTAATATTTCATGACCCTTAGGTCTGAGTGCTTTTTAGATTTTGTTTGTTTGGTTGGTTGGTTGGTTTTGTTTTATTTTTTGAGACAGGGTTTCTCTGTGTTCCTCTAGCTGTCCTGGAACTCACTCTGTAGACCAGGCTGGCCTTCAACTCAGAAATCCATCTGCCTCTGCCTCCCAAATGCTGGGATTAAAGGCGTGCGCCACCACTACCGGGCTCTGAGTGCTTTTTAGATGTATCTATTGGAACTCGGTTTTGCAGCTCTGCATTTTGATTGGTTTTGATTTTTTTTTGTAGTTGTTTCCATCTGTTGCATATTTTCCTTGATGATCAGTAAAGACATTTGTTTGTAGATTGCTCTTAGGGACTAGGCTTGCTTAGTAAATAGGTAGTTGTAGATTCTTCTTCAATAGCCATGACTTCCTTAGTATTGAGGAGTTAGTTGTTTTTTCAACACCAGAATGATATCTCCCTTATGCAAAAGATCTTAGGTCCAAACAGAAAGATGGGTTTGGTTACCACTCAAGCATGTGTGCTATTAATACATCTAAAGGGCTACCCTGACATGCGAGTGGTTCATAGGCAGTGTAGCTGAAGAGAACTCTTGTTTGCCTCCCTCCCTTTGGAAGCTTGTTTGGTGCCTTCTGGTGACATAAAAGCAAGAGAGAGTTTCACCAACATGATATTGCAAATGTGAGCTGAAAAGAAATGACCCCAAGAAATATACCAAACGGCACAGTGAAAAGCCCACAAGCCTCAACCTTAATTTAAGAACTATATAAGCAAATCTGGGAGCAGGGGAGATGGACCTCCACAGGAAAGAATACATCAAATTGTTTATCTTGTGCCAAAAGTTTAGCCCTGAAAACATACAAAAAAGTAATATTATATGCACTTAACTGGTTATATTTAGTAATACATGCACAAACAAACACACATACATATGCAATAACACTATGTGAAGGGCATGAATCTGAAGAGCATAGATGGGTGTATTGGAATGTTTGACTGGAGTATAGGGAAGGACAAAATGATATAAATAAATTATAATCTCAAAAATAAAAAAGAGCAGTCCGTGTGTATACTACGTAATGGCAGTGCAGGTGTTCAGGGAAGTCTGCAGAAATAACTTAGCTGTGAGACTGGCTATCACCAGCTCTGTCTCTCAACTTGCCTGTTCCTCTTGGCTTAGCTCCACCCATGGCCAGATGATGCCTTTTCCCAGGGCTGGGATCCCGCTCTTAGCCCCTCCCAGTTTAACTTCGGATTAATCATGACCAACTCCCAACCAGAGAAAGCCAGGAGCTGCTGTCTACACTCCACCAGCTCCCTACTCCTGCTGGTTAGCTTCGCCAAGTTGCCAGCTACCACCCCATCTTCTCTCTTTCTCTGCCCACCTTTGCTCTGTGGTTGGAAAACACCAGACAGCTTTATTTTGAAACTTGGCAGTTAACAAAATTGCCGGGCACAGAATCCCCTGTCCTAACCTTTATCAGCCAGCTTACATCAGCCATCTGCAGATGGCAGAGGCGACCAGTTCTAGCTACTCCAAGATTTTACATGGTTGTTGCTTGCTCCTCATTTCAAAAGCCTGTCTGAAAAGGCCCTTTCTCCTTCCTCACCTCTCTTCTTCCTCCTGGAACCAGAAGTCCCAGCTTTACCCTTTACCCAGCAATTAGCTTCTGCCTTCTTTATTGACCAAATCAAGAACCAATTAGGGAACCAGATTTTAGTATCAGCTCCTCCCCCTACAGGGGAGTGATACAGAAAATCAGTTGACAATTTTTTTCTGGGTTATTCTAAGAACAGATCCTTATCACGTTGGATTGAGCAATGATGTAGCATTCTATGGATAAGGGTTTTCTCAGAGGTAAAGCAGATATTAAGGAGAAAAGTCTAAGACAGTCTGAATTAACTAAGACAAACAAGTGACACTTGGTCATTCCTTATCTCCTTGACACTGGCAAGTGGGGAAACCATTTCGTAAGTATTGTGCAGAACAAGGACTAAGCATTGATGTGAATTGATGCTTCCAACCTCTCATGTTCATTTTTCATTTGGGATATGTCCAAAACTCTTCTCCTTCACTTTCCGAAATGGTCTGTGTAATTGCTTCAGCTCCCTCCTTTCCTTTGACCAGGAGAGCTGAGTCAGGTTAAAGTACTTTTTTTTTTTCCTTTCAGATAACACTCACTTTGCTCAGGTGCTCCAGCTGAAGCAATGGGGTCAAGACTTGTCGTCAGACCTGACAATTTAGATTGTCCAAGTTCCTAAATGTCTTCAAGTTTGAGAAAAGGGAGGAAAAAAATGGCAGAGACCTTATTCTACTTGGACAATTTAAAGTGTAAATAATTAACCACACGTCAAAGTTGGTTGCAGCTGAGTCTCTCTTTCTGACTCTTCTTCACCCCCCTCCTTCCCCCCCCCCCCAGTATTCTAGTGCATAGCTGAATCTTTTAAGTAGGTAGGGAAATACCCTACAGATGTCCTGTTTTCTTCTTCATAGATGATCATTTCCACAGCTCAGTCGTTCCAATTGTATAAATAAAAAGTGATGACTGAACTTAAACATTCTTGCATATAAGCTAGCATTGAAGAGTATAAAGTAGTTCACACTAAAATTAAAAATTGATGAAGCTATCTAAAGTTATTTGGCAAGAGGGAAAAAAAAGACTCCGGAAATAGGCTTATGAAAACACAAGTTTGTCACAAGATTCAACATATGTCAATGAATATTTTCATTGTGCCAAGCTCCCCAGATATTAAAAGCATGACTTCCACAGAGAACATACAACTGCTGACTCAAAGCTTACCTCTTCCTTCTTCTGGCTACAGAAAAGATGATTAGAACAGTGTTGGTGATTTAGAAGGCAAAACTCAGGCCCCATCTATAGCATCACATGCAAAACAGTCACAAACAGAATCACCAATGGTTTAAGGCAGAAAAGTGTGATTTTCTGCATGTTATTGAGACAATCAAAAACTGGAGCTCCATAGACTATAACACTTAAGAGCATGGGAGGTATTCCAATTTTTAAAATAGGAGATTTAGTATTATTTCATTACAGCCAATCTACACCTTGTCTTTTCACCTCAACATGTTATAAATTTTGGTCATTTATAAATTAAAAGTGTACATTAAAATTCTAGAAACTGCTCATATCCAAACACATGATGCTTATAGAGAATAAAGTGAAAGGATCATTGAAGATCATTGAGAAAGAAAGCTAGGAATTCAATAGTTCTCCAGTTTGATGCCTCTATGGGGCACATTTATAGGGTAGTTAAACAGACATTTGCTTAGTAATTTAAACTAAAATGCAAAAGTATTAATTTGGGTTTGCTGTTTCTCCATCAATCTGCAAATAAAGATTTAAAATACCTTTTTCCAGTCTCAGTCATTGTGATGCATGTGAATTATAAGGGGGTTATTTATTTAAATTTTGTATGGGTATGTGCTTATAAACTTGGTAATGTAGAAAATATTTGTAAAGTTTTTAGACATAGCAAAACATAAATAAAGTTTATTTCTCTGGAATACAGAGAGGCTGTCTCATTCTAGGAACTTAAGTTCCATGAAAATTTAATGAGAAGTTATTTTAGAAAGATGAAATTTCAGTTTCAACCTAATCATTAATCAGGAAATGGATTGCCTAAAATGAATGATTCTCAAGCTTCCTAGCGCTGCGACCCTTTAATACAGTTCCTCACATGGTGGGGACTCCCAACTATAAAATTATTTTATGGCTGCTTCATAATTGTAATTTTGCTACTCCTATGAATTATAATATAAATATCTGATGTGTAAGATATCTGATATATGACCCTGTTAAAAAGGTGTCATAATCCACAGGTTGAGAAACATTGTCCTAGAGTTTAGATGACTTGTTTATGAACATACAGAGAGAACTCTTGGGTCATAATTCGGTCATTCTGACTCAATGACTATTGAGAGACTATAAGTACACCATACCACACACTCCTTTTTTCATTTTTCTTTGCCACTTTATTTTATATTATCCTTGAGATTTTAACATGAATTCAAAATATGATTATGAAAGGATGATAACTTTGCCTTGATCTGAGATTGATTTTAAGACAAGGCATTGATAGAAAATGATGCATTAAACTGCAAGCATATTTATAAATACTACAACCATATTATTTATTTATTTTCTTTTTTAATGCTACTCTAACACTCCAAGCTCATCAAACTGAAAGCTTTCCCTCTACCAGGAGCAAACATATGTGCCACCTGAACCTGTCAGCAGTGATTGAGGGGGATTTGTGTATCTGTGGAGCAGGACATAGAAACTCTATAACTTAAAATAAGCCTCATCAGAAGAAAAAATTGCCTGAGTGACTAGGATAGCTCTTGTGGGAGGTGGAGGTGGGTCTGTGTTACTTGTTGACAGGCTATGCTGACACCAGTGATACAAGATGTCATTTTAGGTAATGGAAATCTCTAAAAACATGGTTTAAATGTTTGCTACAACTTATAACACTTTCACCAAGCTGCAAGCAAGCCTTTTATGATATCGTTATTGTCACAAGGGAATTGGATCTGGAGCTCACTTCTGCCTCTCACAAAGGTGACTGCTTTTGTACTGATTGCAGGTTGCCTGGGAAGCTATTGACTGTAGGACTCAGGCTCATGACTTACATATGGTGACATTTACAAGGCTAGGAAAATCCCACTAGTCATATGTGGCTTCTATACGTAAATCACTTCATTATCAGAACACGTAGATCATCATGTCAAACCACACAGATTACCTAGTTTCTCCATTTCCAGAAAAATCAAGAGGCAGAGAATTAAAAGATTAACATAACCCTGCTCACAGGTATAATCCTTAAAAGTAGTGTTCTCACCACCACATGAGCAGATCATAAATTAACCCGAAATAAGAAATCCCCATAGCTGTAAGAACAGCCAGGTTTTCTGTTGTCACTATGTGTTCAGTCATTTGTAAAGTATGTACAACAAAGAACTCCTTCAAGCCCATAAGCCTATAATTTGGAAGAATATCTGCTAGATTATTTGTGCTAATAGAAAACTGTTCACAGCCTATAGTTTATTCACTTGTGAGAGCCATCATTAGAGCAGTTTTTGTTCTCACAGTGATATATCCAGTGAAATAGAACTTTCAATTAAATATATTAAAATCTGTGATATACTAATTGGATATCTATAAAGTTCCAGAAACATATTTTTATTTATTTCTACACTACCACCATGTTCCATATTTATATATTCTTGTTTCCCTCTATGGACTTGGTTGGAAAAAATTTTACACTCCCTAGCCTAATATTACTATCTGTGATCTTGAAAATACCAGGGACAATGAAAAGCCTCAGCACATTCTTTTTCAAGCTAGTTTAATGCTGATTCTTCACTTATTTGAAGCATACAAGAATGTGTTCAGGAAAATGTTGTATAAAATCAATTGTTTTCTTAATATTCTTGAGTTTGTACTCAAGGGTTCTTTAATTCTTCTAAAACTTTTAACATTATAAAAAAAAACAAAAGTTATAACTAAATAAATTATTTTAAGACATATCATATACCACCCAGCTCTCTAAAGAAATGTCAATTTGTCAAGAGAAACAATCCATACCTAATTTCTAAATCTATCTACAGTGCTATAACAATTTGGCTGAAACTCTTAATTATAAATAATAGGAATTACATTTTTATAGTTCTAGAGACTGAAAGTATAAGCATAATTTTTAATTCAGAAAAATGCAAAATTGACCTAATGAAGTGTAATAAAATGAGTTTAAGAAGATTCCTGTGACAAAGCTACTTTAGTATAATAATCTCATATTGGCACTAATATTGGTCTTCTACCTGGTTTGGGCCAGAGTTTGTACCCTTTCCCTTATTCAGTAGCAATGTGAAGTTACGTGCTTTTGAGAACAATTCCCTAAACCATTTCCAGGATAAACACCTTTTCTAGTGCTGGTCCTGTATCCACAGTGGTTCTTCCTTGTGTGCTGAGGTGAGCAGATTTGATTATATTTCCCACAGAGCCAGGTGGGAAGGTGTGTTTTATAGAAGAGAAGAATCTACACAGGAAGAATCATTTTGTTCCTTTCCTAGAGCAGGAGTTGATCTCTGCTGCATGCCTGACTCACTAAGTAGCATGCAGTTCCTTTGCCATCCTTCTTATTGGTATGCTGGAAAATAGCTACAAAGATTCTAGTAGGAACTGCAAACTCCTGTCTTTAAATATTACAGTATGCTACTGTACTTTACTGCTACTGATTCTTTTAATGACTTACTTACTAACATTGTGATTTTTCTTTATATATTTGAGTGATGGTCATTTTCTTCTCCTATACTCCCTACAGTTGAGTCAATTCATGCATTCTTCTCCATGGAGATGCAATGTTCATCACCGGCAGCAAGGGTGGGTATTCCAGGCTTGGCTCAAGAGAATTAAAGAGGTAAAGATTTGCAAATTACTTTATTTTGTTTCACTTTCTCTCCTCCTCCTCCTCATCCTTCTCCTCTTCCATCTCCTCCTCCTTCTTCTTTTCTTTCTGTAGCCATTTCTTACAGATAACCCTTTCTTAAATAAACTGCTTGCTGATGTAGTTCTACATTTCTGTGGAAAAAAGGAATTCAGAGGGCTTCACCTGCAAAGGACTTGCCAGTCTGCTTACTGGGTGCTATCTGAAGGATCTACTGAGCTTTGGCCCAACCTGAATGGCCAAAGACTTTCAGCTCTACAAGGAGGAGGCTGAGCAAGGCAGGCTGCCAGGCCTCTACCTCAACCATGTCAGTGGTAGGTGGCAGATTCAGTGGGCAGCTAGGAGCCAAGGTTGGGCCACCTAGCAGGAAGGTGGTTGTTGCAGGCTTGAGCAACTTCCAGCACTGAAAACTTTGGAAGCCAGGGCCAGGAAGTGGGAGAGGGTGGGTAGGTGATCAGAGGGAAGGGGAGGGAATAGGGTTTTCTTTTTTTTTTT
>JADRCC010575766.1:3051-19750 GCA_019843855.1 Hylomyscus alleni
ATGTATGTATGTATGTATGTATGTATGCATGCATGCATGCATGAGAGTACACTATTGCTGTCTTCTGACACCCCAGAAGAGGGCATCATATCCCATTACAAGATGGCTGTGAGCCACCATGTGGTTGCTGGGAATTGAACTCAGGACCTCTGGAAGAGCAGTCAGTGCTCAAACTGCCGAACCATCTTTCCAGCCCCCAATGTCTTCTTTCTGTTGGTTCTCAGCACCTTGTTCACATTCAGGTGCCAGAGATTGTTCTTCAGAACTAAGATGCCCTTTGACCCCAAGTCTCCTTGTTCCCTAAGGCTTACTTTGTTTACCAACATTGCAGGAACATTACATAAAACATAACTGAGGGTGATGCAGCTGCCTGGAGAATGTGCCAGCCCGTGTGAGGGCGATAATAAATGGTCCACTGCTGTATTTATGAGGGAGCTTAGGAAAGGTACTGCAACTTCTCAAAAGGAGCAGAAGCTCTGGGGATCAGGTACAGGAAACATTAGTAAGAAGAAGAAAAAAAAACCTTCTAAACACAAGAAATTGACAGTGTTGGGAATAAAAAGAAAATCAGTTCATCTGCACATCAGCAGAGGGTTGCTTAACAAAGGGTCAGAACATCAGCCAGAGAGACGGCTTGGGGACTGAGAGCACTGGTGGCTTCTGCAAAGGATCAGGGTTTGGTTCCAAGACTTACGGAATTAATACATCCTAGTCTGGATTTTCCAACCATTTAAAAATCGTTCCTGCATACTTAGGGGTCCGCAAGAGAACCCTTGGATACCAGAAACTCAATCCTTACCATGATCCTAGACAGTAACAGTCTCCTTTGTGCAAATAAGAGCAGAAAGGTTCAGAGAAGGAAGTGGGCTCGGCTAAGGCCTCAGAGCAGACCCCTCAGGAGCTGTGTGCACGATCTAGAAGCTTCCACATCACTTAGTCTTTTATTTTCTTAGGTATTTAAGACAATTTTCCTTTTAGAGTAGTAGGAACATTTAATATAACTTTTGCTTTCTCCTCTTCTCAAGACAATTTTGTGTTTATTTTTATGTATAGATATACGTGCGTGCAGATGCATGTGGAAGTCAGGACATCGGATCCCCTAAACTAAAGTTACAGACAGCTGGGAGCCACCACAAAGGGACTGGGAACTGAAGCCTGGTCTCTGCAAGAGCAGCCAGTGCTCTTAGCTTCTGAGCCACCTCTCCAGCCCAACAGTTGCCTGCCTTATCGGGTCACCAGTCTTTAGTGTAATAGTATTTATTACTTATATAATTAACAGACAGGATTCTCACCTTGTCTTTTAAAAATCAACCGGTATTTTTCAGACCAAACCCTAAAAGTAGAGATAGTCAGTTGCATTCTCAGCTATGCCAATTTCTTGCAAAAGCTGAAGTCCAGAGCTGGGTCTGATGGTGCATGGCAATAATGCTAGCACTTGGGAGACTGAGGCAGGAGGATCACAAGCCTACTACTAGTACTCTTCCTCCTCTTCCTCCCCCTCCTCTTCCTCCTCCTCTTCTTTCTCCTCCTCCTCCTACACCACACAGACACACACAAAGACAGACAGACACACATACCTAGCATACACAGATGAATTAAAAACTTGGTTTTGATTACTAACCATACTCTTCCACCTGCTGACCACCACATTATTATATATTTTAACTTCCAAGCAGCAGTGTTGGGAGAACCTCTAGTCTGGCTCAATCTCATCCAGAATCCATGCTGACACCCCAGTGGACCCTGGGCTCATCGTATTCACAGCATATGCTTAAGCGTGCCCGTAGACGCCATAACAGAGCAATCATTCTTGTGTTAGGGGACATAAGAGGTGGCCCTGGTAAAAACCCAACCCCAGGCAAGCTGGACCCTCCATAACTTCAGTAACATCTGCTGCTTGTGTTGAAAGTGGATAAAGCAAGTTTACTAATATGGGATCTGCTCTGGCACGAGCAGGTTTGGGACTTCAGAAGATGATAAAATTTAAAATAAAAAAAAAAAAAAGAATGATTTGGAGGATGAGGTTTCTTACTGCCTTAGGGTGTAAGGCCATTTTTAGACAACCTCATATGTTTTCCGGCCATGAAGACTGCTTTGCCAGACTTCTTGTCCTCTCAAGTCACTATGCACTGAGAACTAGGCCAGGAGGATCTAGGGGGCGTCGGATCTGACCAATGGTATACTTCAGAATGTGACAGCAGACATTACACTGAGGACACACAGCTCCTTCAATTCGTGTCCTTATAAAACCGGTCCTGCCTTTGGTCACTCCGAGAACAAGGGAGAAAGGCGGGAATTCAACTCAGGAAAGTCAGCACGGAGTCTCTGCCCTGTTTTCTCCCCTCTGTCCATCTAGTATCTTATCAGAGGAAAAAGACGGCAACACCTCTGTGGCTTCTCTTCTAGCTGTCTGTCACCCACTAAGATGCAATTACACATACTTCCCCCTGATTTTCAAAGTAGGCGCTGTCACCAGAGCCTGAAGGAATGTCTGCCAAGACCTGCCAGCAAAGGAAGATGGGGTTACAGTGACATTTCAAGGTCCCTTCTAGCCCTGAGGAGATCAAATAACCAGCAAGAGGCAGGATAATCCTGATTTTCAACTTCTCTCTTCTCTCCAAGAGAACTGACAAAAGGCTCTTTCAAGTGTCCTTTCCCAATTTGTTCTCCCCCACCCCCACCACGTAGGTCTCATATAGTCCAGGCTAGCCTCATAGCCCTGACTGGCCTTGAACTCCTGATTCTCTTGTCTGTACTCTAAGTGCTAGAGTTACAGTGTCTGTCAGTATGCCTGGTTTTACCTGGACCAGACTCTGCTAGAAAGGCTGGGGTGGTGAGGTGGCTCAGCATTAACAGACAGCTGTTCTTCCAGAAGACTGGGGTTCAATTCCCAGCAAAGACATGGCAACTCACAACCATCTGTAACTCCAGTTTCAGGGGATCTAATGCTTCCTGCTTGGTCTCCACAGCGCACTGCACACACATGGTACATATACAAACCATATATATATGTATATGTATATGTATATGTATATGTATATGTATATGTATATGTATATGTATATGTATATGTATATGTATAAGTATATACCTTATATATACATATACATATACATATACATATACATATACATATACATATACATATACATATACATTATATTTGGAGGTGCTTTGCCATATATATGTACATATATATGAGGAGTTACTTTTTAAGACTTCCATAATAAAATCTTGGTAATTACCACTCACCCTCTCTTGAATTAACATAAGCTAATGAAGATCTGCGCCCTATCCTTTCTACAGAGGAAAGCTTCTCCGATACCTCAACCTTCCTAGTGCACCTCCACTCCCTTAAAGTGCCTACAGCCACAGGAGGAAGTCTGGTATTCTTGGCTGTGACCTCAAGACTCATTTTAACATTTAACACTTAAAAAAATGCATATAATATGTTGAGCATCTGTGTCTCCCAAACCCTGTGCTAGCACAGTCTCTGCTCTGGGCTACCAGCAGGCAGATGGTGCGGATAGTGGGTGTCTGGCCCAGGTGAGAGGGGACAGGGAGGTTCTGACACAGATGGGTGAGAAAGGCCCCTTAGGCTGAAGGAACGCATTAAGGTGTGTGTGGGATCTGTCGAGCATCATCCCTCCCCTTCACTATCTTCCCACTGTTCATCCCTGCATATGCTCAGGTTTTGCCATCACCCAGTGGCTGGAGAGTCCTTAATACAGGAATGTCTTGTCTTTTTTGTTTGTTTATATGTTTGCTTTGTTTTTGTTTTTCAAGACAGGGTTTCTCTGTATAGCCTTGGCTGTCCTGGAACATTCTCTGTAGACCAGGCTGGCCTCCTGCCTCTGCCTCCTGAGTGCTGGGATGACAGACACGCACCATCTCGTTTTTTATTGTAAGCACTTGCCAATGTCTCTGGCACCATCAACTGAAAATTTGTGGTTATTTTCTATTTGTTGATGTGATGTCATCCAGCATCACAACAAAGGACCTGAGTGGATGAAATCATCAGAGTGTACTGATTAATTTGAACTCTTAAATCGGTTGCATAAAATGGAGGCTTTACATCTTCCCCATTAGAGTTACGGCTTGTGTGGCAAGCCAATGGACATAGACTTGACTTATAGGGCAAATGGGAGCCAGTAGGATCCAGAGTAAATGCTGGTCTGATGTTGCAGTGTAGGACAGGGCACAAAAGAACTGTTTAGAGCAACAACACGCCGGGCGGTGGTGGCACACTTCTTCTTCTTTTTTCTTCTTTTTAATGAACAAACAAAAACAACAAGAACAAACCCCTGTTGCCTCCCCCCTCCCCATGCCTGCTACCCCACCTTCTCCCACTTATCAGCCCTGTCATTCCCCTACACTGGGGCATGGTGGCACACTTCTTTAATCCAAGCACTTGAGAGGCAGAGGCAGGCAGATTTCTGAGTTCGAGGCCAGCCCGGTCTATAGAGTGAGTTCCAGGACAGTCAGCGCTACACAGAGAAACCCTGTCTCGAAAAACCAACCAACCAACCAACCAAACAAACAAAACAACAACAACAACAACAACAAAGCAACATCACACATGAAAAGATGATATGATGCAATACAGTGCAAAAAATGATGGGTACCAGGCGGACACCTGCCGGAATCTGTGTCTTAGACTGAAATCCTTCCGTGTTGACTTTGCTTCATAAAGAGAATATACAAGTTCTGTTCCTGGCACAGTGACGTCGTGATTAAGGTGCTTAAGAAGTATATTTAGATTACTGTCTCACGGTTCCTTCTTAGCATTCTCTACCTTGGCAGCATGCTGGCTAGAATCCTTGTACCCAAACATTGACAACTGTTGGCTGTGTAACCTGGGGAGGTTACTAGAGTCTTTGGTTTCTCAGTCAGAGAACAGGCATGACTCCGCCACTGCAGCACAGAGGGAACTGTGGATTCACCAAGACTGAGAAGCATAGAGGTAGCATCCATACACAAGGAGTAAGAGGATGCAGGCACAAGTTCGATGTCATCATAAGGAAGGCAAGAGATCCTGTAGAATTAGGGTCGTTCTACACAAGTGTGTCAATCTCACTAACTCAATGAAGCAAGAAATACAGGAGTGTCCCAGGACACTCAAGATTTGTAACCAAATGGATACAGATTTGGTGTAAATCCTGACTCAACCAAACTAGCTGTCGAAAATACACATTTCAATGGTAAGAAAAATATGAATATGAAATGTGTTAGGTGACAGCAAAGCATTGTGGGTAACCTTGCTAGATACAATCATAGCATTATGGGTAGTTAAGAAAATAGCTGTGTTTTCTAGAATGGATACTTAAAGGGCTTCAGTGACATGATACTTACATTTGATTCAAAACACTTTAATAAAGAAAAATAAGGCCCTAAATAAACCTACATGACTAAGTCCTGATAATTGTCAGAATATGACAATATGTAGTATATTATATAATTATTTCTCCTTCTATATTTGTTTAAACATTTAATAATAAGATGGTTTATAAAAAAAACAACAAAATGAAATGAACAAGAAAACCAACCAGCCACAGGAGCAGGAGAACAGAAGGAGAATCCATGTAATACCAGCATTCAACAGGCTGAAGCAGGAGGATTATAAGTCTGGTATGAGCCAGAACTACAGTCAGTTCCAGGCTAGTCTGGGTTACACATGAGTTCCACAGTCCCCTGAGCTGCATAGCAATAACCTGTCTCAAAAATAAACCCAAAGCCAAAATGATAAGGAAACTCAAAACAAAATAAAAGCTGGGCAGTGGTGGTACATGCCTTTAATCCCAGCACTTGGGAAACAGAGACAGGTGGATCTCCTGAGCTCAAGGCCAGCCTGGTCTACAGAGTGAGTTCCAAGACAGCCAGGGCTACACAGAGAAACTCAGTTTCAAAAAATCAAAATATAAGTAAATAAATAAAATGTGACTTATTTTTTAAATCTGTCCTATGTTTTATAATACCAATAACTGAAGGATTCTATGTTAGAGTCAACAAACTGTTAAATAAAAAATCCTGGACCCTAGAATTCAGATCAGCTTACATCGGTTCACTAAAGGTTCAGCTCCACTAGTGTGCTCCATAACCCAAACTACACTGAGTGGTGTGGTCTGGGAACATTCACACAGAAAGACATGAACACGAAAAGAGGGTGGGGTGTCACTCAGCCATTCCTTACCACACTCACACTCCAACACGGGTTCCACGGGTTCCATACTCACGCTCCAACATGGTTTCCTTAAGGAAATATTCTTTGTCTCCAAATACTAGTAAAGTGATCAATTAATTTCATTGTCGTCAAGGCCCTGGTATATACAAGGTATTCTGGGAAATTCTATAGAGACAACAAAGGTAAGTTTTAAAAGACAGGGTCAAAGATGTAAAAATTTTTACCCTCATTCATGCAATGCTGCAAGACTTCACAGTTGGTCAAGAGCACCAGACTTTAGGAGAGCATCCATTCACTCATGTGTCCATTCATTCAGTCATCAAATGTTTCCTGAATGCCCACTCTACTCCACACACTACCCTATCCACTGAGGATCGTGCCAGGCATGGCCCTTGCTCTCACATAGCCCAAAGCATGCTGGGAGACAGGCATTCCACATAAATGCACATAGACATATGGTGACACAGAGCTGAGTGCTGGCCAGGCAGCTGCGATGGACCCAACAGGGACACACATCTGTGACTGGGGTTGTTAGCACCAGCTTCCCTGGACTGGAGACACTGCTACTGAGAACCAGGTATAACTAGTGATAGATACCAAGAAGGAGACTTGTGGGTGAGAAGACCAGGAGCCTGGGGTCATAGGAATTGTACAGTGGGACGGGACAGGTTCTGGCTGTCCACCAGTTCTCTGCTGGGTTTACAAGGAGCTGTTCTGGCCAATCATTCCTTGGTATTCCCTCCTTCCATCTCTGTGTCACCTTTATTGCTGCCACCTAACACACAAACTGTCCTCCTGACTATGCTTCAGTGCCATGGAGTGAGGAATTTATTTTATTCCCTTCGTGTTCCCACTTTGTGGCACAGTCCGAGGCTTTAATGCTCAGCACCCGATGGAGATTTGGTGCATTAAGTGCCAGGGAAGCATTAATAGGTACAAGGTCATGAAGTACTCCATCTGGACAGCCTACATTCAACCTTGCAAGGCTCCCCTCAGGACTACGAGGAGAGCTACTTCTGCAGCCACACAATACTTTTACACAAGGTACCCAGGAGTAAAATAATGCATGCACAAAATGTACAGCCTGTAATTGCAGTGAAGAGTAAAATTCGTAGTACACTGGGAATGCCTAACTTACGGAATCCTTGAAGCCAAGTTTGTCAAGGTGCAGGTTGTGGCCCATTGACTAGGAACAGGGCCACAGAGGCATGTGTAGCTCATCTTAACTTTGATGAAACAGAATGGAAAGTTTAAGAGTGGCGAGCAGCCTTCTGTTTGCTGGTGGTCTTGGCTGTGTATATAGGCAGGCACATGTGTGTGCTAGGTCTGTGTAGAATGTGCTCATGTTGCAGGTACTAGTCTAAAAGGCTGCAGATGCTGAGTGACCAGAGCCATTTACAGACAGTTATCGGAGGACTGCCAAAATGGCCAAGTAGCTTTTGGAGATATCTATTAGGCACATAACTCAAATTTCAAGGGCAAGAGAAGAATCATTGGTGGCATGTTATATAAACACATAATGACTGCACAAGCTTTCCGTGGATCTACACTGAATATGTCTGCAGCTGCCATGTTTTGGCAAACAAAGACTGTAAATCAATGTAACAGTAGTGGCTATACTAATAGAATACGTGTTATCCAAGTATATACCTGTATACAGGTACAATACACATTACAATGTGCATTGCAGTATATGTTATATGAACTCACCTAGGCAAGCAATAACATGCATATGCAAATGTGTTAGAGAAAAGTACATGTACATTGTATAATACATAGGATCACAAAATCTACATTCCAAACTTTATAGCATATGATAGGTTTCTACTGCATTGGATGCAATAGAAGCTCAACAAATTGGGCTAGGGAGATGGTTCAGTGGTTAGTTAGGAGTACTGGCTGCTCTTACAGAGGACCTGGGTTTGTTTCCCAGTATCTTTCTTTTTTCTTTTTTCTTTTCTTTTTTTTTTTTTTTGGTTTTTGGTTTTTCGAGACAGGGTTTCTCTGTATAGCCCTGGCTGTCCTGGAACTCATTCTGTAGACCAGGCTAGCCTCAAACTCAGAAATCCGTCTGCCTCTGCCTCCCAAGTGCTGGGATTAAAGGCGTGCGCCACCACCGGCCGGCATTTCCCAGTATCAATATGATGGCTCACAATATCTGTAACTCCACTTCCGGGGAATCCATTGCCCATCATTATAGACTGGTTAGTGTTTTGTTTTTATCAACATTGAAATATTTAAGAAATATTAGTTTCATATGATCCTTTTTCTCTCTGGGCACTGCGCACATGTGGTACACACTTATACATGCAGGCAAAACATTCATATATATATAATAAAAATAAGTAATTTAAAAACATTTAGGCTCTATTAATTATACATTATCTTTTTAATGTTTCAGTGACTGTCAGATTCACTTAACACAGCCTAATATATGTTTACAATTTAAGATGGATCTAAGTCTATCAAGCCACTAAAGTGTATTGGCTGAAACTGAGTCCTTCTAAAAGTAGATTTTATATATTATGAGAAGAAAGACAATTAGCTGGCACGGCGACACATACTTGTAAGACCAGCAATTCAAAAGCTGAGGCAGGAGGTTGGAGAGTTTGAGGTCAAGATGAGTTACAAAGTGAGATTCTGTTTCCAGTCAAAAAGAAACCCTAAAATGTTGGGCATGGTAGCTCATGCTTGCCATCTTTGAACTGGAAATAGGGGATAGTGAGGCAGGAGGATTGCTGTGAGTCTGAAGTCAGTCTGGGCTACAGAGTGAGTTCCGGGCTAGCATGGGCTACAGTGTGAAACCTTTATCTCAACAAACCAGGACTACAACCAAAACCACCACCACCACCACCAACAACAACAAAAAAAAAACAAGAAAGAAAGAAAAAAGAAAGGAAGGAAGGAAGACAGACAGACAGACAAAAGGAAAGAAAGACAGACATGTCAAAACAAGGAGTGATGAGCAAAAGAAAGCCAGGGAGACTGAAGAAAAGGATTGCCCAGTTAAAGCAACAGAGTCTACAGCATGACTAGGAAGCCACACCGCAGAAATCTTAAGCATTTCACACGAGCCCTGTCAAGATATAGTGTTTTAGAGGTTTGTTTGTTTGTTTTTTAATTAAAATACCCCCAAATTGTAAAGTTTATCCCTTAACTTATGTGCTTATCGTATACTGACAAAATTTTCAAAGGAAAAATCTTCCCTAACTCATACTCTGGAGATCACAAAATGAAGAGGCCAAGTAGTGCCTTGAAGAGACTTTTTTCCCAGAAATAGAGATGCTATCATCATATCCGGGTATCTAACGGCATCATCAGTATAGATGGTGTTGTGGAATAATCGACAAGTCATTCAGTCTCCCAAATCTCTCAAAAGTCATTTTTGATAAACAAACCATTTCTTCTCTGTTAGAGCAATGTGCTAAGGTTTCCCACTTACAAATTAGTTTTTTCTACTACCAGGAGAGAGTTAAGCAGACACCACCTAGGAAGCACTTAACTAACCTAGTCCTGGGAGTTAATCTTTTGGAACAGTTATTTGATATTTACGTTTTCAGTCCAAGGGAGACTTTTATCATTTAAAAGTGCCTGACATCATGCTTGATGATCTGAGTTCAACTCCTGGGATCCACATCGTAGAAGAAACGAAGTATTCCTACACACTGTCCTCTGGCATCTACACAATCAGCACACACACTTGCCGATGTTCTCTCTCTCTCTCTCTCTCTCTCTCTCTTTCACACACACACACACACACACACACACACACACACGCACACAGACAAATAAATGTAATTTTTAAAAAGGCTATTGGGGTTGGAGTTCTATGACTCAGTGGTTAGAGCGCTGGCTGTCTCTTTTCAGAGGACCCAGGTTTAGTTCCCTGCACTGTCGTCTCGGCTCATAACTATCTGTAACTCCAGTGCCAGGAGATCTGACATCCTCTGCTGTTCTCCCCAGGCATGAAGCACATGTGTGGTGCACATACATATTCATAGACGAACACTCATAGATATGTATAAAAAATACACACTTTTAAAATCCAGTCTAGAGAGAACATATCTCACAAAGGAATGGTTGGGATGCTGTCTGGACCTACACAAATCATGATGTTAAATTCACTAACAGAAAAGAAAAAAAGAAAAGGAAAAAGAAAAAAGAAAAAAGAAAAGAAAAGCATTTTATGTTGTAAGTGTTAGAGAAGGCTAAGTCAGAAAGCACAGGAAACATGCTAAATTTAAGGCACTTTCCACATTTATAACAAACCAGGGGGATTTACACAAGTATTTAGAATATATCAAGCTTATACTGAAATATACTTAAAAGTTGCTCCATTAGGGTCAGCCATTTTCCAGCCCAGCTATGTAAAATTTTTCAGTGTTGTTTGTATGTACAGAAAAAAACCTCCATCACATCCCAGCTGCTTGTCCATGGAGCCATACTAAAGTAGAACTTTACCTCCTGAGATGTTACAGACCCAAACCGAAGACCTGAAAGGCCTTGGACCTGTCTGAATAGCCATGTTCTAAGTCAGTGCCTATGTCTGGAGGGAAAGGTTCCCCTCCCCCACCACTGCCCAGGCCACCTCACACCTCCCAAGACGAAGAAGAGAAGTCTCCTGCTCTTGGGGGTGAAAACGTCCCACCGCCCCACATAACAGCCCTTCAAACCTACCCAGACCTTTGATGAGGCTGATCACACAGGATCTTCTCCAACAAGCCGTTGTAATCTCCATGGGCCTGAAGTGAAATCCAAAAGGCCCAGACTAGCAACACAGACTACGTTTCAAAGCCAAAAAACATAACGATGGGTCCCATGGTCCCGGCGCTCACAGCTATCATAAGGTCCAAGGTGTATTTTTCATCAGATGAGGGAAAACCTACAGTAGAATAAAACTAAAATAGGCCTTCCCTCCAGGGCGGGCTGTTCATACCAGCTGCACAGTGAGCTATAACTCACAGAGAGTGCCCCGTCTGTCTATATTTATCCACGAGAACATACTATACTGACAGATTAGCGAAGCCGCTCCGGGCACTCCAGGAACATGAGCCTGACCCGCAGCGTGTCATAACAGTCCACACAAACCAAATACACATGCCGCCCCGCAGAGCCCACTGGCAGAGCTTGTGTCTCCCAGTGCTGGAGAAACCTCGGGGCAGAGATAAGACAGTGTGGATGAGGAGCGGTTGCTCTGGGAACCAGGGCCTCTGGGCTACAAGTACAAACAGCTTTAAACAGCTTACATTCGTCCAGACCAAGCTCAAAGTGGAGAATTCCTGCTGGAAGCCAAGAGTCAGCGAGAAACCACATGCCCAGGAGGGAAAACAGAACGCTGGAACACCTGTTGATGTAACTTGTAAATTTCAAAAGCAATTGGTTTCAAATTTGGTGGTGGTGGTGGTGGTGGTAGTAGTAGTAGCAGCAGCAGCAGCAGCAATAATAATAATAATAATAATAATAATAATAATAATATAGTATTTACTAACATTAAGTGTGCTGCCTTAAAAGAAACCAGCATCAGGCTAATGAGACAAGGTGTAAGGGAAGCAATTGTTTTTGAGATGGGCTTCAAAACCCAGGCTGTCATGGAACTCAATAAGTAGACCAGGCTGGCCTGGAACCCACAGACCCTGTCTGCCTGAGCCTCTTGAATGCTGGGATTAAAGGCACAAACCACAACACCCCCGGCTATACAAGTTGATCTTTCAATAGTATTATTCTCAGAAGAATTCTATGAGGTCAATGAAAATCTTCCTCAACCCAGACACAGCTGCGAAGAGCTGGAATCCCAAGTCATTTTCTATTCTCGACTGGGACTAATTGAATGTTTTTCTTCAGTAATGGAGGCTGGAATTACAAAGCAGAATGGGAAGAGAGGGGCCCGGATGAAGCGGACACATTCCCCAGGGAGGGGGAAGAATGTCCAATTACCAAAATGAACACTTAGAGTGATCTTGGAGAGACCAATGCCAGCAAAGCTGCTCCCAAGTCCCCCTGCAGCCTGCATGCCTGGGACTCAGAGTTTATTTTTACAGAGCTGGCTGTGACAGCAGTGTGGCATTGGTGACACCTGATTAAAGAAGCTAAAATAATTCTAAGACAACACCATGCCTGTGGAGGTGTCTGTGTTTGGGGGTCTGAAGTGGAGTTTATTCTTTCTGTTTCTAACTTGAGAATCTTTTTTTTTTGTGGTTGTTTGTAAGCTTCAGGGCTCTTGTGTTATTAACCTTACAAGTGATAAGATCCGTAATTCAACTCACAGAACTACTTACAACAGTGGACACAGAGGAAAAATGATTTGCTTATTTGTTTGCTCGTTAAGGAGGCTCCTGTAGCCATGAAGCCTCTTGGGCCTTGGGCTCACTGTATAGCCTATGATGACTTTGAATTGAGGATTCTCCTGAATTATATTTTCAAGGGCCAGCTTTTGGTTTTTTGTTTGTTTTGAGACAAAGTATGTAGCTGAAGTTAGGCTTGAACTCCTGATCTTCCTGCCTTCACTTTCCAAACACTCCAGATTACAGCCATGCGCCACCAAGCCTAGATTTCCATTTTTTGAGACTCTCTCACGTTATGTAGACTGATCTCAAAACACTGATCCCCTGCTTCTGTCTCCCAAGTGCTGGGTTTATAGCGTGGTGCACAACTCTTGGCTTACTTTCACTCTTTGTATAGATGCCAATTACTCAACAATATAAACCAAAAAGAGTAGAAAAACAGGCTAATCGCCCCCCTCCCCATGTGTGTATGTGTCTATGTGAGCGTGTGTGCATGTATGAGCTAGAGTGTAGAGACCAGAGGTCTCTACGAGGTGTCTTCTTTCCTTTTTGAGAAAAGCTATCCCACTGAACCCGGCCGGGGTTCACTGATTGGCTAGTCTGGATGACTACTGAGTTCCTGGAATGCGCCTGACCCCCACCACTCACTCTGTCACACCACCAGCACAGGTTACAGAAGCGTGTCTCTGTGCCCAGCTTTTTCATTGTGCGCTGGAAATCTGAACTCAGGTGCTCAAACTCATCCACTAAGCCCTTTACTGACGGGTTGGAATCGTTTCAGCCAATAGGAAGGAGCTAATTTTCACGGTGGAATTGAACTTGATTTGGACCCATATGCTTCCCATATAGTAAATGGAGGTCTTCGCAGTGACTTTAAAAAGAAAGGCAACTGGACTCATGTGGGAGCTGATGGGAAAGACTGAAAACCATTGCCCAAGGTCAGGATTCAGACTGGTTCAAATGTTACTACATTCATTAATTTTTTTATTCTAGCTCCTTGCTTTCTTCATATGAATTAGAACTCCTAAACAATAGTAATCTCAGAAGTTCTGCTTAAGAATCTGTCTCTTCGTGAAACCATCTCAGAGGAGCCCACAGGTCCCAGAACATTTGATTGCTTTTCTGAACACTGTCGACATCACATCTGTCTTCCTGAATAATCCTATACGCGCATGGCACTGGTGTGAATCATCACCACACAGGGAGAAGTAGTAGAGTACATCAGTAATGTACCTGAGCTAAAATGACTGAAGCTTTAGGGGTACACAGAAACCACCATGATCTGTATAACATTTTGAAGTGAATTAATATTTTTGAACATGCTTCTTCAACAGTCAGTGTTCTATTTTTCAGATCAACACAAAGCACAATGGTTACTACTCTGGAAACTCAATACTTTCAAATTCACATTTTTAAAGTCATGCAAGCTGCAACTTCCCTGTCGGAATTACTGGCTGCCAAATTTATACCTGTTTCTTCCAGCTGTACTTTTTGGTATTTAGAATTGTTAAATTTCTGTAAAGTAGATTTTGTAGATTTGTAATGTGTTCACTGCCTTTGTGAAGCGGTATATAATTGTATAACTTTGTGTGTAACTGAATGCTTGGGCTTTCAATACAGTATTCCTATAAAGCAATAGATATTAATGTTATAAAAAAAAAGAATCTGTCTCTTACAAGTTTTAATTTTTGTTTTTTTTTTTTTGTTTGTTTTTTGAGACAGGATTTCTCTGTGTAGCCCTGGCTGTCCTTGAACTCACTCTGTAGACCAGGCTGGTCTCGAACTCAGAAATCCACCTGCCTCTGCCTCCCAAGTGCTGGAATTAAAGGCGTGTGCCACCTCTGCTCTGCTAAGTTTTAATTTTTTAAAGGCAGAAATGTCCCAAAAATAAAACTCAGCCAGTTAATGTCCAGAGAGTGACTCCACGTACCTTTTGAGAAAGGTCTTATTGTACAATCCAGACTACACTTGAGCTCGCAATCCTCCTTCCTCAGCTTTAAGAAGGATGGATCATAGGTATGTGCTACCATGTCTAGCAAAAACAATTTCTTTGATGTCCCCCATACTGACTTATTCCACTTACATCCCCTCTTCCTTCCTTCCTTCTTTTCTCCTCCAGCACCCCTCACCTACCCATCAACCTTTAACTCACTGTGTAGCTGAGGGTGAATCTTGGGTGTCTGACGTTCCTGCCTGCATGTCTAAGGACTGAGATCATAGGTGTGACTACCCCAGTTTGTGTACTGCTGGGGATTGAACTCATGGCTTCACGAAATCCAGACAAGCAGTCTACCACCTGAGCCACATCCACAGCTCTAAACAGCCATTTTCTCCTCTATCAGACAATACTAAGAAGCTTGTCCTCCAGCTGCAGTGTATGTTGAACTAAACAACAAACTACGGGGGATTGGGTGAGAGGAGAAGGTCGCTGACAGGATGAAGAGACAGTTGTCCAACTGTCAGCGGATGGCCAGCGTTGATAATAAAATCAAGACAGCAAAAAAAAAAAAAGCAGATTTACAGCCCATAAAAAATAGCATCCTAGCCAGGTGGTGGTGGCGCACGCCTTTAATCCCAGCACTTGGGAGGCAGAGGCAGGTGGATTTCTGAGTTCGAGGCCAGCCTGGGCTACAGAGTGAGTACCAGGACAGCCAGGGCTACACAGAGAAACCCTGTCTCGAAAAAAACAAAAAAACAAAACAAAAAACAAAAAAAACAAAAAAAAAATAGCATCCTAAGTATATTTTAATAATCATAAAAAAGCCAGACCTTGCCAGCTCAAGAAGTCTGGAGATAACAATGTGTTAAAATAATCTTTAATAAAAAAATGTCCAGTGTCCTGAATTGTTTGGGTGTAGATGGTTTTCTCTACTACTGATACATGGAGAAAACAGTGAAACAATTTAGAAAGAACTCTGTTTTAAATCATTATTATACATTGAAATGTTTTGACATTGCAAGGGATAAACATCAAGAGTAGAGGAAACTAGGGTTGGAGAGATGGCTCAGTGGTTAAAAGCACTAGGTCCTTGCAAAGGACCTAGGTTCGAATCCCAGCACTCACATGGTGGCTCACAACCATCTGTATCTCCAGTTCAAAAGAATCCAGCCTCCTCTTTTGCTCTCTAAAAGCACTGCACATAAGTAGTATATATACAGGTAAACCACACACACACACAAACAAATGAATACATTTTAAGGCCTAGCTTAAATGGCTTTAGTTAATGGCTCAGTGGTTAACAGTCCTGGCAGCTCTTCCAGGGGGCCCCAGTTCGATTCCCAACACTCATTTCACAATAGCCCTCACATATTGGGATGAATGGCTTTAAAGGTTATTTTTTTCTTTAATCCTTAATCTAATTTCATAAAACTTTTCCTTTCCAGGCAGGCAACACATGCCAGTAATCCTGGCATTAAGGAGATTGAGGGAGGAGGAGAGTGAGTTCCAGGCCAGCCTGGGAGGTAAGACCCCATCTCAAAACACAAACAAAACAAAAGCCAGGTAGCAAGTCCGCAAATACTATTCAGTTTAAAGTCAAAGGCCACGCCCCCATTACAGGACAGGAAGTTTGCCCACTTACAGGAAGGGGTGTGGCCAACAGAAGCCCGGAGGTGGAAGAAGTTTGTACTGTCTATTCTAGAGTAATTACTTCGATTCCCCTGCTTGCTATAGTTTCCCCGCCCTATTATATTATGAGAAGCAACAAAAGTTGTTAGATACCAGCTTAACTACTGCTGGAAGAAATCATATTTAAGAAACACTGAATACTTGGGGGCCTATGGGGAGTCCACTTCTCCCGGAGGCATCTGTAGAAGTGAGGTCAAACATGGTTGATACCAATAATAGGATAATATGTTTTTTATTGCTTATTGTTAGCACTCCTGATGTTTATTAACCGATAAATATGCAGAACCTTGACTTCCTAATTGACAGCTGTTAAACTCTTTCCTGGTGTGCTGGGCTGTCTTAAGTAGAGGGCTGTCACTCAAACAGCTAGCCAGGCTGTGCTCATGCTGGTACCTGCTGCTTTACTGCACCGAGGAAGCCACGTGGTGTGAGCCACGTGATGCGATGGCTTGAGAACAAACTCCACTCTCAAAGACCCAGACCTGACCAGGATTGGTCAAATAACTTGTAATATGCACCAGCCTTTCCCCTAAGGAGAAGCCTCAGTGAACTCTAGATGACCTGACAGCCTAATCTGCCCAGCACCCCTCCACCTTGAGGAGGAGACTA
>JADRCC010575767.1:0-19275 GCA_019843855.1 Hylomyscus alleni
GGGACATATGCAAACTGAGTGCTTCAGAAGACAGGTGCAGGGAACTATGGGTGCTTGTGGAAGAGCAGCTAACCTAGTGAGGAGTGGAGAGGCCTTAGGCTATGTGTAGATACAGGAGTACTCTGACTCCTCAGAAGCCTGTATATTGTAGACCATTCCACAGGCAGATCTACACATAATCATTTAATACAATTTCCTACTGTTCTGCATTTGCTCCACTGTTGAAAACAGTGCTATCGTGAGCTATTTATATTCTCCTAATTAGCTAGATGGAGTATCCATTTCCTGCCTCCCAACCTTGCCCATGCTATTTTTCCATCCTTACCCTGTGCACCTGGCTATGTTCTCCTACCTCTGAGGTGGAGGCATACTAGAATGGCTGTGGAGATGGTTCAGTTGATAAAGTGCTTGCTTTATAAACATGATGACCTAAGTTTGAGCCCCCAAGACTCCCCTCCATCCCTACATACAAAAAAGTCAGATGTGGAGCGATGTTTCTTATGGAAGAGCTGCTGAGAAGGAGCAAGGCAGGTCTCTGGAGATTGCTGATCAGATAGACTAGCATATTTGGTGAGATCGGGACCAGTGAGAAACTCTTATGGCTCTTGAGGAAGAGCATCTCTGAGATCTATGCCCTCTGGCCTCCACATACATGCATTCACATATGCACCTACACACACGTAGAATTATACACACACACACACACACACACACACACACACTCACACAGCACACATACACACAAACAAATATCCAATGAATTACCACCTCCTTCAAACATCACAGGATGTACAGACACAGCCTTGATAGTACAATGGCCATGATGTCACTATGGGATGGAACATTTTCAGCTGTATTATAATCTTACAGGCCACCATTGGAGATGTGATTTAGTGTTCACCTAAGTGTCATTATGGAGCAGGCAGATGACACATATGTATTGCCCTACCCAGGTAAATCTCATTGGAATACTAGAAACAGTCTTTAAAGGTGTCCAATCGGTGCTTGTCTCCCCTGTAAGCATGTAACGATGGTCACAGTAGTTATCTTATTAAAACAGGTCCTCCCTGGGAGATGGATCTCTGAGCTTCATTTTATAGACTGTGATGCAGTGGCTAGGAGAGGCTGAGGGACCTATATCAGGGTTCTAAGATTAGCTGTGCCATGAGTCAAACAAACCAGGGTTCTTACATTATGATAGGTTCCTTAAATTCTTTATGCCTAAATTTCATATCTGTACATGGAGATAAGTGACAATACCCAGCTTATAGAGTTATTTTTAGAATTTAATAATCTAGGGAAAATACTCCACAAACCTTCTGCAGACCCCTCCCAAAGATTTGCAAAGTTAATAAGATTGATCATCTGCATCTATCTATCTATCTATCTATCTATCTATCTATCTATCTATCTATCTATCTATCAACAAAGTCACTTTATATAGCTCAGGCTGGTCTTGAACTTAGGAACTTCCTGTCATTACCTCCCAAGCCCTGCAATTACAGGCCTTATACTGGATCCCCTCTCAATCTGATCACTTTGTGGCTCATGAATTGTTCTCAGTGTCAGTGGATAACACCACCCCAGCAAAAGTTAAATAGTTAGATGGTACAATAATGATGCTAGCAAGCAGTGTCCAGAGAGCCAGTCAAGTAGGATTGGATTTCTTGGAAGGAAGCAAAGCAGAATGGAAGGGGAGGATGCATCTCCACTAGCAGGGCCTGCCTCTCGCCGAGGGATTTATGTATAGAGACTACCAAAGGTACAGCCTACGTATCACTCAGGGATACAAGCAGCCCTCCACAGCCAGCTACTCACGATCATGGATAATATGTTCTCTATATATTCTAGAACATTTCCTTAAGGTACCAGACATATCTAGACTTCTTCCAACGAGGCTGAACTTACTAATGTACCCCTCCCCCATTGAGCTGCTGCTTCTTTTGCATCTCAGCACTGGGCAGGGTATAGTCTCTTCTCTCCTCACTAGAGAGAAGCCTCCTGTTCATGCTGCAGAATCCAGTCAAAACTCTGTCTCCTTACATGAACTTTTCAAGGCCAGTAGCAGTCTCCCCACAATGTGGCCCCAAAAAGCATACATCATTTTCCTGGCCTCTATCATCTCTGACTTTGCCTATCATGTACTTGACCTCATATTCCATGCTTTCTCAAGGACAGGAAACACTTGCTAGTTTGTCTGAATTTTGCATGAATTGAAATATACTGGAAGCTGAAAACCACATCCGATCTTTTTTTTTCTTAATCCCGACAGATATCACAAGCTTCAAGAATATTTGGTGGCTAAGTGGCTAAGTGGTCTCTTAGTTACTTTTCTATTGCTGTGAAGAGACACCACAGCCTAAGCAACACACAGAAGAAGACATTTACTAGGGCTTACAGTTTCAGAGGAAGAGCTCATGGCAGTCATAGCAGAGAGACGGTGCTGCCACAAAGGCTGCATGAAAGCTTAGACCAGATTTTCACATGCTGATCTACAAGCATGAGCCAGAGCTAACTGGGAATGGTGTGTGCTTTTGAAACCTGAAAGCCCACTCCAGTGACACACTTCCTCCTATGAGACCACACTTCCTATTATCCAAACAGTTCACCCACTGGGAACCAAGTATTCAAACATATTAGCCTATGGGGCCATTCTTGTTCAGACCACAAGTGGTAAGCATGCATTTTGTATTCTGTCTTTCTCTATTTCTCTGTGTCTCTCTGCCTCTCTCTCTCTCTCTTTCTCTCTCTCTCTTTCTCTCTCTCTCATACACACACACACACACACACAGAGTTTAACAGAAACCTCACAGAGACTGGGTTCTCACAGAGAAAGCAGTGTTATCTCAGGCTACTTTTGAGAATTAAAACCATACTTAAAATTTTCCTTCAACTCCCATTGGAGTATCTCATTCTCTGGAAAGTCATTAATGTCTGTGTTCTCACTTGCTGCCTTAAAATTATCCCTTTGTTCAGTCTGGCTAAATATCCAAGGTTGACAGGTTCATGGCAAGATCTGTCTAACCTCAGGATGAATAAGTAGCTTTAAAGCTGGAAAAAAAAGATATGTTTTATTCCCTTCATAATTTAAAAACAACAAAATGTGTGCTTCATAAAGATAGGATCCTACCATGTATTCCAGGCTAGCTTTGAACTCATGATCTTCTGTTTTGCTTCCCTTGTACTGGAATAATAGATGTGTCCACTGTGCCTGGTCATGGTGCACATACTCTGATTACACTTTTCTGTTTTTAAAGTTTGGTTCCCACAGAACTCTTAATGTTATCCCCATATTACAGATGTGGAAACAAATGCTTGGGAAGCTTTGGTGCGCAGCAAGAATGCTCTGTACTGTGTGCATCAGCAAGTGCAAGAAGATGATACCATCTTAAGGACTCTGGGCTACAAATGTGGTTAGAATTACATATCACTTTCTGAAAATGACTGTCTTAAACCCATAAGTATAGCACACAAAAAAAGTTGTCTCCTTTTTATTGACTCGAAAGCAATCGCTGCCATGAATACTATACACAAATGGGTTCCATCCAAACTAATGCTTTGATGGGCCACTGCGATGTCTAGCTTGACAGCAGGGAGCCATAAGATTACAAGAAGAGAAAAATGTTTGATCACTACCAAAGAGGGGGCTCCTCCTGAAGAGAAAGGAAAGCCAAGAGGATTGGTTGAAAGGGTCAGAGTCTACAATCTCTTTAGTGGCTGGGCTAGAGTCTAGCCCAATCCTGCTTCCCCTTTCAGATGAATGAGCCATGCGGTTAAGCAACGTCCTCCTGGGAGACCTGGGGCTTCTCTTCCACCCTAAACAGGGATCCAGGGAAGTCTTGGGTATGTCCTAACTCAACTCAGCTATTTACTGGCTTGTAACCTTAGGTGTACTCTGCAATGTCTGTGCACATGTTTTTTTAGCTGAAGAAAATGAAGATTAAAAGCTACCCATCCCCAGACCTGCTGGGAGCATCCCATCAGAAGATGCACATACTATACAAGGTCCAATTTCAAATATTCCATAAATTTTGAGAAATATTAGCTATGATTATTTTATAAGCTCTAAATCCAAACAGCTTCTAAATTTAAAGGGTCAAGAACAAATATTTCTGACTTTGAGTATTATATTTCTCTGAAGCAACCATTTATGTCTGACCTTATAGGGTGGGAATAATAGACATTATATAAATAGAGATGTGTGGCTGTGTTTGCATAAAGCTTTATTGACATGAATAAGATGCAGCTCAGGTTTGATAAATGGGTCTCTGGTGGTTTGAATAAGAACTGCTCCCATGACTTACATATTGGAATGCTTAGTGAGCAGGGAGTGGAACTGTTTGAAAGGATTAGAAGGTGTGACTTTGTTGGAGGAAGTGTGTCACTGGGAGTAGGCTTTGAGGTTTCAAAAGCTCATACCAGGCCCAGTCCCTGTAGATCAGGATGTAAAGCTCTCAGCTACTGCTCCATCACCAAGCCTGCATGTATGCTGTCATGCTCCCAGCCATGATGATAATGGACTAACCTTCTGAAAGTGTAAGCCAGCTCCAGTTAAATAGTTTCCTTTATAGGAATTGTCTTGGATATGGTGACTCTTGGCAACAATAGAACAGTAAATAAGACAAGGTCACAGGTTGCTGACTTTAGTTCTCACCTAACCAACAGGAGTTCTTCATAGCCTACAAGAGAGATGCTCCAAGGTACCCAGTGTACGCCTGAAGGCATGAGTGCTACACACAATTTTTTAAATACATGTATCCCTGTGATAAGTTTGAACTTGTAAACTAGGCAAGGTGAAAAGTAGGTAACTTGTTTCTCTGCAAGAACCATTGGAAGGCAAAGCTATGAATATCTCCCCAAAATCTTATTGTGTCAAGTACACCTTACTGTGGATGAAGTGTGTGAAGATGAGAGGTCATTATGTTGGCTTTGTGAGGCAGGGTTGGATTGCTAAATCAAGGTTCCTTGTGGTTCTGACTTGTCATAGTTCAGAATGGAGGTTAGAATGATAATGAATGGTATACTTCAAACCTTTAGATAAAAGGATTTTGAATGTTTCACCTGAAAGAAATGATCCATGTTTTGGAGGATAGAAATGTTTACTGTGATGTAAATATTACATAATACATGCAGATTCTAAGACATTATGCAGTAACAATTCTTTTATCCCATACACTGTATGCAGAACTTCTTTTTATGTTTTAATATATCATCTGAAAAAACGAGCCCTACGTCAATTTAGAATAATACATGAAGATTACTTGAATAAATATCTTCATTACTGCTCATAGTCTATTTGATAGTGGAGGCAGCTACCAAGTTACTAGTTACTAGGGGGCAGGTAGTATATACAGTGTGATTGACATCTAATTTTAAATTTATGAAACACATATTTCTGGAGTTTTCCATTTAATACCTACAGTGTACCATTGACCATGTGATGATGAATCTTGACTGTCAACTTGATAGGACTTATAGTCATCATGGAAACAAGCAGCTGAGCATGTCTGTGAGGGAAATTCTAGATTATGTTCAGTGAGGTAGGTAGAACCACCATAGATGTGGGTTCTACCATTCTGTGGTCTGGGCTCTCTGACAGAATGAAAGAGGAGAAGAGGAGCTGAGTAGAGCATTTGCTTCCTGACTGCAGATGCAATGTGACTGGCTGCTCAAGCCACTGATGCCACGACCCTCAACTGTGAGTCCAAACAAACCCTTTCTTCCTTAGGTTCATTTGTAAGGCAGTTTGTCATAGCAACAAGAGAATAAGTAATACAGAAATCACCAGGTGTGAAAACACAGGGGAGGGAGGCCTACTACGTGCAGGATGTGCCAGCCTGATGCTAGGCCTCCTGAGAATAGGAAGCAGTTGTAGGGAGGGCTTACATGTATGAAATGGAACTATCATCTATGCTGTGAACAAACTGGTATAGGATAATATGCTGTTGTTACAATAGTGTTAGAAGTATAAATTCCAAGACCCCAGGACTTTATAATCCCTTTCACAGGAAAAAGTCTGCCATGGCTATTTAGATACACACTGTGGCAGACTGACAGAGGAGAATGGAGAACAAGACCCCTCCTCCTGTATTGTTCAAGCTTCTCCTTTCAGATTCTATTAGATCATAAGTTCCTTTTCTCAGGGATATGTATGACAGGTGGAACATCTGGGATGGCTGCAGGACTTCCTTTCTATTCCATCTAAATTCAACCCTGAAGTAAGTTGAACTGTGATTTGTCTGCACCCACGAGACCTTAGAGGGAGCAACCGTGTGAACGAATGCACATCAGGTATGGCAATGGAACACCAGTCTTGCAAACTCATCATCTGAAGTGAAGGGCATGAATATTTTATCACGTTTCCACAGTCCCTAGGGAGATTTCAGTAAATTTTTGATAATATGCTTTGCAATCTGCACCCTGCCCAAGATCTAGTCCCCCTTCCCATCCTTCCCAGAGGATTCTGGTATAGCTGTTTTAAAGTAGCATTCAGAACTTTCCTGTATTTACTTCTACTCTAGCATTTGGGGAGAGAAAGTAGCTACCATGCAGCTCATTCCTTTTTAAATTTGGGGTTTTAAATGAATGTGTATTTGATGTTCAGATTGATTAAGGAGTATCACATTTCACGACTGGCAATTTTTTTTAAGTCAAGGACAAATTGCCATGTGAGGGAAGGCATGGTCCAGTTCCTAGCCCTGGAATTGGAGTGGGGAATCCCACTGCTACCAGCAAGGACAATTTGGATGATGGGATAGAAAGAGGGCTTTCTCTCTGAGGCTGCTGGAGATTGGAAGAATTGTTTGCAATCTTCCCCATGTTGTAGAAATAGAAGATAATCCACATCTGAGTCTAAACAAAGTTTTTTTTTCATTCAATTTATAAGAATTAAATTTTCAAAAATGTATTTTTTAAACCTCTTAAATCAAAATAATTCTTTGTTGCTCAACTCGGCTCTTCCAGTGAAGACAAAAATGACATTAACCCAAGCACAGATAGCTGGCTTTATGATCTTAATGGAGCAAACAAAACTGATTTATTAATAAAGTGTGTTGTTGAAAGAGAATCTTGGTGGAATCTTGGGCTGTGCAGTGCATCCATTTTTATTGGCTTCACTTTGTTATGGTTTCAGAGCTATTTATAATGCTATCCCTCTGAAAATCCCTTTCCACTCTCTCATTTGTCTTCCATCTCCAGAAAGCTTCCCATCCAAATTAGAAAAAAACAAAACAAAACAAAACAGTTACCCTTGCTTTTACACCTCCTTAAAGTCAATTGGAAGTGACATCTCTCAGGAATGGGTCCATTTCTCATCCATGCTCCCAGCAGGGAATGAGAACATAGCTTGTGCTCGGCAGCTTTGTTCTAGAAGGCAAACCTTAAACTACTAGCATTACTTGCCCCATACTTGGAAACCATCTGCTTTCACATTCCTTACTGAAAGGAAAGAATGATGGAGAAAGAGAGCCATCCTCACAGGTCTGCCTACTGCAGCTGTATCAGGCCCTGTGCGGAAGAGTCTCACTGTTGGCTTAAGGCTCTGCAGTCACTGCCTTCAAATTCTCAATCATCTTTGAAAGACGGGATCCAAGATTTCAGGGCACATTAGGTCCTGGACAGTCTGTAGCCTGGCCTGGTAAGAGTCAACATGCTATTACCCTGAATTCTTTTTCTCTGCATCATTTATTTATGGAATGAGAGAAACATCGGAGTGTCAAAAGTCATCTTTGCTCTTGCTGTGAGCTGGGTTTATACTTAACATCGTGCTTGAGTCTCATTTCTAAAAAACCCTAGGGGTGCTATGCTTTGCCCCTGTTTTAAATGTGGGAAATTGAGGATTAAAAAAGGTAGTATGTTCTAGGTCACAGAGCTACTGAGGGATGAATCCGGCTTTTAAAATGAATTCTTTTTTCAGATTAATATATAATCTAACAGGTCAATATCAGTTCTCACTTGGAAATCAACAGTTTCAAACATCTGAATTAACACAGCTCAGTGACATTCTGCAGACACGATAGGAGAGTACATGTGATGGATGTAGAAGACAGAGGTCATTTGAAGTGCTTGTCAGAAACCCCATTTCTGCCTCATTCAGGTTTGGGGCTACTTTCAAAGCCGCAACACTGCATTAGCTCACTTTCTGTTGATACAATAACATTCTCAAGGCTGAGCAAATTCTAAAGAGGTGTTTATTTAGGTTACAGTTGAGAGGCTGAAGGCAGCCCACTTCATTCAGTCTCTCCTGTCTATCTACAGGAAGGAGAAGGCAGGCATCATGCTAGGATGGAAGACTAGAGACTAGAGGTAGCTCTGATTTGTCTCTTTTGTAACAGTACTCCCTGCCCCAAGAAGAACCATACAGGGTTCTACCAGAGGATGATGTTCCCAATGACCTAACGCTCTCCTAGGTCCCACCTTTTAAAGATACAAGCACCTTGTCACCATCATGCTGAAGACCAAACTTCTCGGTCTTGATCTTTGGACAGGGGGACAAGGCATACCCAGGCTAGAGGACTATTGCTTCCTAGAGTTTCATGAAAATCTTTAACCCTCCCCAGAAGTCATCTTGGACTACTCCTTCTATCCTCTGTCCTTGTTTTTCTGCTACAATTTTCCTACCCCAAACATACCAAAACCAAACCAAACCAAAACAAACAACAAACAAGCAAAGAAACCCATCCATGCCTTGGATACGACAATCAACACTTTTGGCTAACTCAGGTATAGAGAACATGGTGGGAACTGACAGAAAAGAGAAGCCTCCTTTCCCCTAGCTGAATGAAAGCTGCAAGTTCCTTAGCTTTTCAAATTCTATCAGATTCAGGGAATGGAGGAATACTACTCAAGTATACTCCAACGGTCTCTCCTGACAATTCTGTTTGATGACTGTGGTGGTGTGAATGAGAACAGCACCTACAGGCTCATAGTTTTGAATGTTTGGTCTGAAGTTGATAGAAGTGTTTGGGAAGGATTAGGAGGTGGGGCTTTGAGGTTTCAAAGCCTGAGCTATTTCTAGTTTCTCCATTTCCAGCTCCTACTTTGTGACTATGATGTAAGCTACCGCTCCTCTGCCATGCCTGCCTGCATGCTGCTGTGCTCCCAGCCATTAAAGTCACAGACTCTAGCCCTCTGAAACTGTAAGAGTCTATTAAAGGTGTTCTATAAGTTGCCCCAGTCATAACATTTTGTCACAGCAGGAGAAGGTAACTAAGACAATGACCAAAGAATATCCTATTTTAGCTCAAGTCACCTTGAACTGAGTTTCTATTACCTTGAACTAAGTTAGTACTGGTTAGGAAAAAAAATGATGAGATTTGTGGAATGGAATCAGGTTTCCTAACAAATGTGGAAGGCTAGCTAATTAAAATTCCCATCCTCTTCTCCTGTGTTTCTCTTATATACACAGGAGTGTATGCCCTATGTTAAAAGTCAAGCTTGATGAGAGTTGGAAAACCTCAAAATTCAAAGAATGTGTGTTCGACAATCTCAGTTTTCTTTCCTGTTTATTTTCTCACATTTCAATAATTTTGGTTATTTCTTTTCCCAACCATAGTACAGAATGGGTCTTAGTTTGCTTCCTGTTGCTGTAGTAAAGACCATGAACAAAACAACTTGGAAAGGAAAGGGTTTATTTTTATCTTATACTTCTAGATAACAGTCCATCACTGAGGGGCAGGGCAGGAATCTGGGGGTAGGAGCTGTTGCAGAGGCCATGAAGGATTTCTGCTTATTGGTTTGCTCCTTATATTTGGCTCAGCTTGCTTTCTTATACAACTAAGGACCACATGCCCAGGGAAAGCACCACCCATATGGGCTGGGCCATTCTGCATTAATCAAGAAAGTTTCCCACAGGCCAGCCCAATGGGGGCATTTTTTCAATTGCAATTTCCTCTTTTCAGACGACTCTAGTGTGTTTTCAACGTAAGAAAAACCTAACTTAAGGTAATTGTCCTAACCTGAAGATCCAAGATCAAAAACTCTTTTAAATGTGAGACATATTTTTAAAAAGCATTTCAGATAAGGGATATTCAATCTGTATATAATTTGCTAGTTTTGAGAGAGGGTATTCTCACGTCCTATAAACATGAGAGCCCAATCCCAAATCAGTGGTTCTAGATCCTCACGTGGTGACTCCCCAACCATAAAATTATTTTCGTCGCTACTTCATAACTGTAATTTTGCTACTCTTATGAATTGTAATGTTAGTATCAATGTTTTCTGATGGTCTTAGGTGACCCTTGTGAGGAGTTTACCCCCACTATAGAGGTTACAACCCACAGGTTGAGAACCACTGGCTTAAGCAATTATGTCTCAGTGTTCCCAGTACCTGTAGGGTCATTGTAAGTAAGCATTTAGTCTCCTGAGTGAAAGGTCTGTCCAAGTTCCACTCAGCAATCAAAAGCAAAGTCACTGCCATCAATGGAGAGACCTAGTTCCTCAGGGATCACTCTGTATTTGGGTTTAAGATATGATGACTCTTCTAGGCTACCTCAACTAAGAAAGTGGATACTGGAAGTGAAAATTGTCAGTGGCGTTTGAGAAGAGTTGAAAACAAGATCACAATACCCGTTTCCATACTTCTGACCTACTAGCAGAGCCCTGTCGAACAGAGAGATTCTCTTCTCAAAAGAAATATGGAAAGATCCATGAGGGGCATCTGGCTTTGATGGAACTAAGGTGGATATGCTTCTGTGTGTATGTCACATGGCTTGGGCCATCAGCCTCAGGAATAAAGTGGGGAATTGCGGCCCCTTCCCTTCATAAGTTCAGTGCTGGCAGCTGTCCTAGGGACAAGCGGTGGATAAACACCAGCTGCCCCCACTATGTATTGGAGCCTATTAGGTGTCTATTAGGTTAAGCCTGGCAGAGGTCTGGCCATCCATCTCTTGCCTGCATAGACCTGGCACCGTTCTAGAGGCTCCCTGGTAACAGTGGGCTGCCTTGTCTATGTGTCATAAACCTTTCCCAACAAACCTGCTCTGAGAAGTTGGTATCTATAGTGTGAATGCCCCAAAATTTGGCTTCTGAAGACCTGTTCCCTCAAGTCTCAATTAGTTTTAATTGGTTTAAAATCTTTTTGCTTAACTTACAAAGTAACAGATTTCCTTATGGCATCCCCATACACTCTTAGTTTGGGTGGCTTCTTCCCTCTGCCCTCCCCCAACTCTATGTCCCCGAATTCCCCTTCCATTTTCATATCACACACCTTCAATTGATCACTCCATCTGCCAGATGTATTTGAGGGTGAGGCCTCCAAGAAGCTCTTGGGCCACAAGTTCTCTGCTTGCACGGGTAGGGTTGGTCCATTCATAGATGAGGGATACTGTGGATTGTGGGAGGGGCTTTGTTACAGAAGCAACTTCTTCCTGGCCTGCTTGCTCTGTCTTACCATGTGATCCCCATCGCCATGTTAGAAACACCTAAAGGACCTTCGCTAGAATCAAACAGTTGCCAAAGTAATTGTCCTTTAACTTCATGGCCTCTAAAGCTGTCCACTAAGCCAATCCATTTTCTTTATAAGCCTCCCAGTCTCAGACACTCTGAGACTAAAGTCACAGATCCTTGTAGTAAGGCATGGGGCTGAGTCTGAAAAGGTCCCTTCCATTTGTTGGGTTTTGGGTTAAGTGTCTGAGAACCTCAGTCTTCCTTTTCTATAACGTGAGGATAACAAGAGTAACCTGACTGCACTGTTGGGTCACCTACACATGCTGCATTTGACCCTGTCTATACACTCAGGAAAACCCATCAGGACTCTTTATGGCCTTTCTGTGGGATGTCTATGAAGCACACAGTGCTAAAGCTCTGCATAATCCTCTGGAGGAAAAAAAACTGTGCATGTAACACTGAAAAAAAAACACGTGAGTTTGAATCACAGTAGCATTCTTTGCAGATTCCAGTTTCAGTAAATAAACTATAAATACACTTTTAGTATACACCATGCAATAATTGGGACAGACTTATATGAAAAGGCATTCGTTATTTATCTAAAATTTTTTTAACAAGGCATCTTGTATTTTGTCTGGCAATCCTACTCATGGACCATGAGATTTTCAGTACAGTTATATAATATTTCAACTTCTAAGACTCCTAAAGATAGTATGAACAGCAATTACAGAATAATTCTTATGTACCATACAGTTATGAAATACTGTGAGAAAGTTCTGCTATTGCTGCTCTGTGGATGACAGTATAGAGACAAGGTGAGGAGGTTGGCTCAAGCTTAGTTCATGCTGTTAACACATTTAAACAGGATGCAAGGCCAGCCTTATTCAGGAGGTCGCAATGGGCCTTCCTGTTTTTATACAACACACAAATCTCATGGAAGAAAATGTGAAAAGACAGTTCAATTGCCATAGGGAAATTGTTAGAAGTCCTATTTAAAGAGAACCCAAGTATTTGAGCAACATTGTATCAAAATTCTATTTCTTTTTCTACTATTTCACTCCTCCACAACAATTTCTCAGAGATTCCTCAATAACTTCTGGAGGAAGAAAACAAACAAAAATCCTTCATCAACCCCTTAGCTTGTGACTCTTTCTCTCTTCTTCCTGTATCAACTCTTTCTTAGGTTTTATTATACAGACTAACTTGGCCTCTCTCTTCTAGAAGAGTCCATATTATTTAGAAGAAAGGAAGAAAAATTGGCTTGGCAATTTCAAAATTCTCTTCAGCAGGCCGAGGGAATCATAAAATCAATGCCCAAATCTTTATAATAATGCTTTGTTCCTTCACACCGTTCACTCGGAAAGTCCTCATTTTCTTCTGCCTTCCCTAGCTCGTGCCTACACCCTCCCAACTCTTATTTTAGACTCTCCATGTTTCCTCACCATGATTTTGTTCAGGGTTTAATAGCTCTTGGGAAAAGATGGGGAAGAAAGTCCATGTATATAGCCTCTGATTACCAGGTTAGCTGATCAGCAAGAAAAAGATAGTCCAGAGAGTAAGGAGACTCCTCATGGCTCTCAAAATGACGTTTTCCTAGGAGATCAAGCAGCCCAAAAAACATGGTAAGAATCCAGTTCCTGAAGCACCCGGTAGAACCTTTGTAGGCTCAGGTGCTCTGACTGTCATTGGCTTCCAGTTGCTGCTGGCTAGAATGTAAAAGCATTGACATCTAAGGGATTTACTGCTAGCCAGATGGCCAGTACCAACTTTCCAAGTACAACTTAGTATGAAGGCCATCATGTGAAGTGTGCAGTCAGGGTTTGCCCAGGGCTTTAGGGAAGACTCCCAGTGCCATGTTCTCTTATTGTCCCCTGATCTTTAACCTCCAGCAAAAGGTAATTCATCTCCTAACAGTTACACTTTTCCTTTTGGAATGGGAACTAGAGCAAAGGCTTGCCGTCAAGGAAGAACGGAGATGTCTCTTCCACCACATGGGTCATTTGGAAGCTGTATGTTTACCACAGCAGCATTTCATTAATTTTGCTGTTACCAATGCTAGCTCACGCTGTCTTTTGATGGACTGATACCCTTAGTTTATAACAGGTCTGCAGGAAATAATTCCATCTATTCACTATTCACTTTACTCTTAACATTTTACAGTTGAGAAACTGGTGGCTCAAGAAGATTTTTAAAAACAAAAGAAATTAATAAATAAAATATGAATTCACCAACCACGATGCCTGTAGTCACAAACAATAAAACAACAGACAACAGATAGGGCTCCCGTCTTTAGGACAGGACTTGGCTTCAATTTTCAATACCCACATGGCAGCCCACAACCACCTGTAACTACAATTCCAGAGTGGCCTGATGTCTTTTACTGTCCTCCACAGGCACTGCACATACATAGTACACAGACATACATGCAGAAAAAAATATAAAATAATAAAATAAGACAAACAAACAAAATAAAAAGTTACATAAAATTATATAGGAAAAAATCTTAGAAAAAGTTTCTCATGACTCAAAACACATAACAAAAACTTAATCAGTTATATCATTAAGGAAATGCACACACACACACACACACACACACACAAACACACAAACACACAGATAGCCAACCAACACATGACAAGTTACTCAAACTCTACTAACCAGGTAACTTGCAAGTCAGAACCGCGATGCCATTTTATAACCATTAACAAGTATTAGTTTAAACATAAACAGACCCTCCAAATCCAGAGATCAAGTGCTGGTGATGTTGTGGTTAAGTTGGACCTTTTGGGTATCACCGGTAGGAATGGAACATGACGTGGCTGCAGCAAGTGGCATGGAGCTTCCTGGGAGAGTTGAGTAAAGAGTTATTCTATGATCCAGTAGGTTTGCTTTTTGCTGTGCATATCTAGAAAAAGCAAAGGCAGAGAATTGCATGGGTATTTCTCCAGCCATGTTCATAGCAAAGTGATTCATGGGAGTCAAGGAGTAGAAGGAAACCAAGTCCTACGGATGCATGAAAGGACAAACAAAATATAATCTAGGCAAACAATGATAGGTTGTTTATCAAGGCTCAAAAGAAGCAACTGTTGACACACACTGCAACATGGACAAACCTTGATACTTTGCTACATGAAAATAATCCAACCAAAAAAGGACAGAAGCTCTATGATGAGGTAACTGACCAATTATATGAATCACCCAGACAGATTAATAAAGCCAGAGGAAATCCCCAATACTCTCTCTAACTTGCTTCCAGTTAGTTGATTTCTCCCTCTGGCTTTAGAAGTCACTTAGGCATCAATGACCACCCCTGACTGCTCTGGTCCACACCTCTGACATCTAATCATGATCGTTAACAGTAAGCATGGTGGTCACGATGAGGAGAGTTACCAAACTGTTCTCAACAGGCAGAGAACAGGACCCAGCCTGGACTTTTTCAGTATACATGGGTCCCATGAAGAGACACCCTAAGTTTGCAGTAGATCTATCTTCCACAGGTAGAGCTTTAATTGATTCCCAGGAACTCTGGCTTCAGAACCCATCTTCACAGTGAGTCTCCAAGCAGGTTCATGGTCCATGTCTCAATGTCATGACTCCACTAGGGACTGAAGTCCTGGCAATCTGGGGAAGAGTTTTGCAAAAGTCTTACTGTCTATGCAGAGATTGACTCCTTCCTTTCTCCCAACAGACGTTTGGCACGGTCTTTGCTACGTCTCTAGTTTGTGCAAATTGGAGAATTTTGCTACTGGCATCTGGTGCATGGGGGGAGGGGGCAGGATACTCCTAAAGTCCTCCTGTCCATAGCCTGGTTCCCCACAACAAACAATTTACTCAGGGGCCATGTCAGCAGCACTGCTGATGAAAAGCTGTGGTCGGACATTTAGATAGCCTTTAATGGGATTCTTACAAATTTATTTTGATGCCTGGACTGGGTTGCTTCAAGGTTTTCCTGAAACTGAGCTGGGTGAAAACTCCAGATGATTTCAATTTCATCTTCCTTAGGGCTTTGCTGCTGTCCACGAGCGCCCTAGCGGCTCACCAGCAATGGCTGTTCCTGGCAGTTGTTTTGTTGATCGTTTACTTTTCTTTCATGCAGCTTTTACTGTGAGGACCTTTAGGCAGCGATCACCTGGCCTCTATGCAAAGTTTCAAATGCCATTTTTCTCAAACTGGCACCTAAAAATTGGAGAGTCCCAAGCTTTGTATATAGCATAGGTTCCTCAAAATATAGGATTTCGTTCTGACCTTGCCCGAGCTTGCCCCAGATTTCAATCTGCTTTTAGAGGTTAATTTCATGTTAGCGATGGAATGCCGTGACAGCTTGTATACTAGTGGTCTCTCCTTCCAGATCCATTGCATTTACTATGGAATGAGAAATGTCATCACCAATGCAGAGCTTGACGTAGTTCTGATAAAAACAGAAACATCTATCTTCCAGTGTGTAGTCAGGAGGTTGACTGGCTGTTCTGCTCATCAGCAACTGTAATCTAACCTCTCCCTAGACAGACAGCCAAAACTGCCCATGAAATTGAGCCACTAGCTAGGCAGGAATATCTTTAGCAACCCAGACCCTACTACTCCTTTCAGTCAACAGCATCCTTGATCAATCTTAGCATCACTGAAAGGGGAATAACCACAAACCACGTGCATCCTTGCTGTAATGCAAGAAGAGATGCCCAGCCCTCCCCGGAAAGATCTTGCATGAAAAAAAAAAAAAACAAAACCCTAACCATGTCTCCGGGTTTAACAGCCTGCCCACAGGAAATTAGGCAGATAGACGAATAAATAAAATAAGAGCATGAGAAAATAATCAGTCAGATCCAGGATGTGGGCAATCTGCCAAATGCCACAGCCCTCATTTGGATTCAGATTCCCACAAACTGAATGCAGAGAGACGTAGAGACAAGCAAGGAAATACGTAGGGGCTAGAGAGATGGCTCAGCAGTTAAGAGCACTTGTTCCTGCAGGGAACCTGAGTTCAATTCCTGGCACCCATGTGGTAGTTCACAACCATCTGAAAGTCTACTTCCAGAGAGTGCAATATATCCCGACTTACATGGGCATCAGGTATGCACTGCACTGGACAGACGGGGACACACACACACACATACACACACACACACACACACACACACACACACAACAGGAAAACACTCCCACACATAAAATAGAAATTTAAAAAAATTTAAAAAGAAAATATGAATATAAACTTAGTATTAGAAGTTACTATGGGATCATTGTTAATTTTTGTCAGCTGTGATGATGGTTACATTTAAAAATGGCATATCTGTCAGTAGCAGTGACGTGTGTACAGACAGGAGATTCTACTTCATGACATCAAAATTTTGAGATTACTCTTTCAATTGAGATGAAACCATCTCTTCCTCGCTGTGTTAGTGACAAAATACTTAAAAAAAAAAAAACAAAAACAAAAACAAAAACAAAAAAAACTTAAAGGAAGAAGTCGTGCTTTGGCTCCAGATTTCAGAGGCTTGGTCAATACTCAATAGGCTCCATTGATTTTAGTCCCATAGCAAGGCAGGACAGCGTGGCAGATGGTTATAGTGGCAGAGAAGTGTTCCTTTCATGATGAAGAGGCATGAGAGGAGAAGTTGGAGAGAGATATGGACAGGGACAAAGAGGTACGTGTCACTCAGGGTAGGGCAGAGTATGCAGTAGCCAAAGAAAGCACAAAACAGTAAAGATGTGTATATGTATGTGTCTATGTCTGTCTGTCTGTACTCTGAAGAGATACTGCTAGTGACTAGGTCTGACCTCCTGACCTCCTAATAAGTCCTTAGGTTGAAACCTGTGGCACAAGCCCCTATGGAGCCATGCTAGGCACAATCACATGTCTTCTTGGTAGAAATGCTTCATCGTGGGCAGTCACAAGCTGCGGCACCAGATGTTTATCTGACAGACAGATAGTTAAAATGTCTGCAGCATCAGGCACCTAAGCAGGCAAACGTAACATTTGAGCGCAATGGCTGACTTAGCAACAAGTCGAGATGAAATTCAGAAAAACGGGAGAAGTGGAGTAATAACAGCATTGAGGGAACACGGGGAAGTCGCCTCAGTCAAATCATGTAGCGGATTCTTGACGTGCACCATCTCACTGACCTGAGCTCCCACCATGACTGGGCTTGCATCAGCCTTCGGAGAGAGTAAAAACATGATAGAATGAATGCAACCACCCAGAGAGTCGGTCAATATTTAATGATTTTCACTTTAGCAACTCCATTTAGTTAATGCTATTTTTTAACAAAGATACTCATTTTTTTGTTGGACGTGTGCCCACACAGCTTTAAAAGCAAGAACAAGGTCATTGCCATCCACACAGGGGTTAAAGCTACAAGCAGAACCCTTCCCATTGTACGGTATGACTTGGCTTCAAATGATCCAGTGCAATCCAAACTACTGGCCTGGAGAGAACAAGAGAGAGACAATTAGGCTGAAGGTGGAATTACTAACTTTGGGGGATACTGAGGACTCCAGTTTATCAATACATTTGTTTAAAGTCAGATTCAAGGAAGAGCCAGCAGCTTCACACACACACACACACACACACACACACACACACACACACACACACTCATCTTCTTAGACCACAGAGATACCTATGGGGAAGGGATCACCTGGTGGCTTCCTGTCAAACAGGACAGCATCATGTTCTTTCTTCCGTATATCTTAAATCCTTCTTAGGGCTCCCTGACCAACTGAGTTCTTTCTACCATCTGTCATATCAGCGGCAGTGGTGTCAGTTTTAAAATTGTGGTATGGGAGCTAGAGAAATGGCTCAGTGGATAAAGAACTGCTGTGTAAACTTGAAGACAAGAGCGCAGACTCTAGCACTCACATAAAAGCTTGGCAAGTATGGTGGCCTGTCTGTAAAACCAGAATGTAGAAGGCAAACTGGGTATAGACCAGCTATATCAGCAATCTCTCGGTTCTTTAAGAGACCCTACCTCAGGAAGTAAAGTGGAGATGGATGGAAGACATCACCACACAGCAAACTCTGGCCTCCAGGTGCCCACACATTTACATACATGCATACCTATATGAGACCAGACATATGCAAACAGGTATGTACATATACACAACACACACACACGCACACATGCATACATGCATGTATGCCTACACAAACACACACGCGCACACACACACACACACACCACAGAACATTGTGACATAAGCAAGAAGATTGGGGGATAGCTGGAGAGGAGAATGGAATTCTGGTCTTGGCTCAGAGGAACACCCATTTAAATTTTCTGAACTTCATTTTCACGATTTGCTAAGGGGTGGTGTTCAAAGGGCAGGCATGCTTCTCCTGTTCTGACAGATGCAATGACATGAAAAATCTCACCAAAGGACAGAGGCATTGCCTTCAGAAGCATGGGATATTGATTATGTTTTTGTTGCAGATAGCAAGCATACCATGACCAAAAATGTATGGACTTGTGGTTCCAGGACTGTGACTCCACCATGATGAGCAGGCATGACAGCAAGCCGCTAAGCTTGCTGGTTAGAGCAGAAAGCTAAGAGATCTTATCCTCAACCCCAAGCACAAGGGAGACGTAAGTGACTGGAAGTGAGGCTAAGCTGTAAACTCCCAGAATCCTTCCTACCCAGAACACTAACATATGCCCTTCAGCAGGGCTCTACCTTCCAAAGGTTCCCTAATGGGTCCAAATGGTGCCACCCAGCAGAACCACCTATTATCCTTGCAATCTCTTAGGGCTAGGGGATGCTCTAAAGAAAAGTAGTGTCTTTCATCTACAGTACCAGAGTAAAGAGTGTGGGATAGAATTGCAGCTAAGTCGGATGAACAGGCTACTCCTGAAGACAGTGTGTATCACTGTTTTAGCCACTGTTTTAGAGATGAAAGAG
>JADRCC010575768.1:0-18491 GCA_019843855.1 Hylomyscus alleni
CATTATTCTATGTCCACATATACCAGAATCACTATAATACTTTTACCTACACACCCACAAGAAGTTCTTTAAGATCAACAACATAGCAGGAACTGTCTTCTTCTATGATTGCAGTGCCTCTTCTGGACCCCTTCTTGGTGGTGTACTTATGTTGATGGAGTATTTTCTAAATTAATGATAAAAATATATTATAGTAAATACAAAAGCCATTAACATAGTTGTCTGTTTTTATCATCAAGTATCATATAGTGCACATAATTATATGTGCCGTAATGTCATACAGTTTGCAGGCAGTAGATTTCTCACACAAACATCGCCTCAAATGTGTGGTTAATACACTTATACTATGGTGTGAAGACTGCAGCATCACTGAGTGATAGAATTTCTCAACTCCATGATATTCTTATAGGACCACCCACATATATGCTTTCAGTCCCTGACTGAAGTGTTATGAGATGCATGACTATAATTAAAACATTTGGGGTACATTTATCATTCAGCTGAGACAGGATGGTTACTTTAAGGATATGTTTTAGAGGGGGATATGGTAGTATATACTTATAATCTCATGTAGAAGGTTGAAGGAGGACTGCTGTGTGTTCATGTCTGGCTGAGCTACACAGCAAGGAGAAACCATATGGCAATAACCAAAAGCATGCTTTGGAATTTAACTTGAGGCCTAGGGAGAGATCTCAGTGAGTAAAGTTCCTACCATGCAAACAAGTCTATAGACTTTAAGCCACAAATCTCAGTTCAGTTCCTCAATATCCAAGAACCTTCATATGACAGTTACCACATGCAACTCCAGTACTGAGAAAAGAGACAGGCAGATGTCTGGAACTCATTGGCCAGCTAGCCTAGGGAACACAATGAACTCTCTATGTTCATTGAAACATTCTATTTCAAATAATAAGGAGTAGTAGAATGGAGAGAGGTACCTAACATCTAACATTGGCCTATGTTTCCCCATGCAAGCACATACATGTGCCCACACATCCAAACTTACAGATGTATACACCCACAGAAACATATGCATATAAAACACACCGACAGACAAAAAGACAGATAAAGACAACAGAAGGACTTAGTTGATCTGAACTGGTTTCTTGACTGCCAAGGTTTCACTAAAGTCTTTCATTAATATAGCTAGTTGGCCATCAGAATGTTTGCTTTAAGTGAAAGTTAATAAAAATAAGTTTCTCCCTGGGTCTGTGGTGTTTCAATGCTTCATCCCCTGTTCTGGTCTTGCCTCCTTCCCTTTGCACAGGTTTATAGTGCTCCACCTGTCTTCCCCAGTGGACAATAGCCACTTGGTTTCTTTTGTCAAGTCATTAGAGGAAGCCTGTCTCAAGACCACTGCCTGCATTGTTCTGTCTCACCAGAAGGACAATCCACATAGAGTGGTTATTTTAGCGGTACCTTCTAAGGAGTTAAATCTGGCACTGAAGAGCTTACGCTCAGAAGGGTTTGGAGGACTTCCAGAATCATCTAGACAGTTCCAAGTAAGAGAAGGAGAACAACTTCTTTTAAGGTTTACTGGAAACATATTTGGTTCAAGTAAGTATGAGGAAATATTCTTACATGCTCTACAGACTTTAAGCCACAAATCTTAGTTGCAACACCCCAAATGTGTGTTAGTAAGAAAGACCTCCTTAGAAATTAGGGAAACATTCAGAGACTCATCCATTTAGGCACTTTTCTCTGCACAAGGCTGTGTGTATATTTATGGAATGATTTCAGGTGATAGTATGTTGAGACCAGTCTTCTCTGTGATTGCTTCCTGAGTCAGGCTAGCATCTTCTTTTCCTCATAACAACTTCTTAGCTTCCACTCAGTAATATACCGGTTTTTTTTCGTTGTTTTATTTTTTGAGATGGGCTTTCTCTGTGTAACAAGCCTGTCCTGAATTTGATTTGTAAGTCCAGGTATTCTCTGCCTGCTGAACCCTCATCTTATCCCAATCTCTCTCCCATGCTTAATGTCTCCTTATTTATTTTCTTAATGATCACGTTCAAGGAAAGTATTCCTTCTTCTTCTCCTCCTATTCCTTCTCCTCTTCCTCCTCCTCCTTCTTTTTCATGCCAGTCATTATTTTTATTACTACCTTATTTTATTTTCACAGATCTTTACCTTTTCTTTTGTGTCCCTTGCCACAGATACAAATTTCTATTTGCTCATTTAATGCCTGTTTATCAAGACTGTCATTAGAAGTGGGTGGTCTTGTTGGGTGAACCATGTAACACCCATTATCTAGGATGGTATGGGGCAGAGAGAAGAAATTCTGAGAGTAGAAATGAAAATAAAAGTCCTAATGCTGTACTAGTAATTGGGATTACATTGATTTAATTAATGCTGAATACATTCATTAATTATGTGTTGAATTTAGACAACTGTCCTTTAAAAATCCCAAAGTCCTCCAACCTACAAATATACCACAAAGATGACTCTTCTGAGAAAGGTTTAGAATTCATAAACACTGGTCTTAGTCCTGAGATGAAATCAAAAGAATGTTGGTTTATCTTGATCTTTACCATTTATTTGTCATTCTTCAGGACAGAGATAGAACATGGTTTCATTTCAACTGTTAGAGATGTCAATACAGCACTTATACATTTTGTTGCATGACCCTTAAGAGCCTCTTATAGGGCAAAGAAAATCCAGAAAGTGCTAGCAATTTCTTAAAGAAGGTTTTATGTAAATGATACCGTTGTCTTACTCCTCTTATTTCGAGATGCTCTGTGCAAGTCTGTGTGCCTTCAATCCACTCTCAGTGTCTTATGTCCTCTGGCCTCGGAAAGTGATTCTGCTAAGTCCATGGTAGCATATTAAATTAATCATACTTTTATCCACTCAGGAAAACACATCCACTATTATGCTTATTGTTACCTAGACACAAGTCAGAATAAGTAACTAAGGGAGTATAATGCTTGCTAAAATACAAAATGCAGAAACCCAAAGCAGGAAGCATAAAGAAGGGGAAGGGTTACAGTTTTAAACAATGATCACAGAAGAGCTATTAAGGAGAAGATTCCCTATCCATCTCAGGAAGTATGTCCTAGGCGTAGGCATTACATGTGCATGCAAATTGTCTGGTGAGGATCATCAAAAGCTTAAGCAAGCAGGGTCGCAAGGCACATTGAAAGATAGTGGGAGATGAATAGATCAGTTGAGCCACTGCAAAGACTGTGCATGAGATTTCGTTTGAGATGGGTGGTCCATGCAGGTGTAACAAGAGTCAAGCTACACTACACCTCAGTTGGGCATAAACTGCAAGGGGAGGGTTGAAGGGAAGAGACCAGGTAAGGAGCTAGTTCAGAAGCTGAGCCCTTTCTGTAAGGTCTTGACTGACCTTCGAGGTACAAGTTGTGGATAGTGGGTTAGAATCATAGAAATACTCAGAGCCACTCTTTCTGTCAGGATTCTTTGGTTCCTCATATAGCTAGTACTTTTGCTTCCTCATTTGCCTTTTCTAGTGAAAGCGCTCATTCGTGTATATGTACTTCCTTCCTATGATGTCAATAAAAGAGACTTAACAATCATTTCCGAGAAAATATGTATTACTGTAACAAACCTCTGGTTACTCACAAAATATAAATACTTTTTTTTTTTTAAATGGCAAGTATTTGTGGAATAGTGATTGTCTCAATTCTCTTGTAGGTACTATGTGTCTTATATGTTAAGACTGAGAAAAACCTCTCCAAAGGTTAGCTAGATAATGCTGTCCTTCTCACAGTTAGAAATAAGTCACTTTTAACTTCTCCTTTATATGTGTCAGAGAATGAGGAAAAAATACTATTATTTCTTTGTACTTTTTAATCATTTGTTTCTTTTTATTATAAAATGGTGGCTCTCAAAACATAATGTTCTAGTTTAGTAACAGTACAAGGTCAACTTTAAAACATAGCATAACAAGCTGTATTTGAGATCATGAATCAGTTCCTGGTAAACCCTCAAGAATTTTATCCCTGTTTTATTTACAGATGTATCTTTAGGATTCCATTATATATACTACTAACTCTTAAAAGGAGTTGAGTGGAAATGATAAAATTTTACAAATTCTAGATCTGAATTTAACCAATGTAGGCTTATCTCCACAGCTTTGAACCCTGCATATTAATCACCACTTTTGAGTAATTGTAAATATGGAGGGGGGAATTTCTTCAGTGAAAGTCTACTGAGATCAAAGTTGTGCCATTGAGTCTGATAGTTTTTGGGGTATAAAACAGAGACCTAAAAAGACGTTACTCAAAAGATCTGAAAACTTGAACTTAAAATTTAGACTACATTTTAATCACTCAAAATAACATATTAAAAAACTAGTACAAAACCTTTTTTAAGAACCTTCCCCCAACTATGGCATTCTTTTCTTAGATGTCTGCTTCGCTCAAGTAGCCAGATTGCCAAGATGCAACCTTACATGAGGGGGTCTGCCTGAGTCCTTTCTGCAACTGAGAATCATTCTATTCCCGCTTTTAACTGTAGTTTAGAAATTTACCAAAATGCCTTTTAGCAGCCATAGAAGGGAAACAGCAATGTCTTCTACATCTTTCACTGAATTCTTCCCTCTGGGTGAAACATAAAGCATCCACTGTGTAAGAGATAGCTAAGGGTCTTAGGCTTTGTGGATTCCTGGAGAGTAGAACTTCAATTTGATGTTTCACTGCAAGTCTAACTATTTTTGTTTGCACCAGATGCAGAATAGCTAAAGAATCTAATTATTTTTTCCTTTGCTATTGTGCTGTCATTTATCCAGCACTTGATATATGCCATATCTGTGAGCGGTTATATTATTCATTTTATGTCAGGTCATTTTGAAGGTAATATTAGAAAGCAAGTGTTGTTTGTCCTGCTTTAAACATGAGGAAGAGCAGGGCCTAAAAGTTCTCCAAGTGTCAACATTGGACACACATTACCATACTGACAAATGGTAGAGGCTGAAGTTGGCTCTCTACTTTACAATTCAAACATACAAGCTCAGCTGCTCCATCAGAGCTTCCTAAAGATGTGCTACTCTAATGCAGACATACACTGTCAGAAGAAGCAGCAATATCCTCTTTACTATTGCAGTAGTAGGATCTACAACCTACAGAGGTGAAATTTTTGTTCATGGAATTTCTTTATCTTCAATGACAAGACTTCTCTATGCCTTTGCTTTAAGAGCATCCACCTCATTTCCTTAATAATTTTAACAAATCCAATAACAGTTTCACTTGGAAGTTCTACAGTAGCACTGCCTTTTTCTATAGTTTGGGAAATCTTTTATTTTTGTGTTCTTTACTAAGAAAACCATTAGCCAGGCAATGGTGGTGCACACCTTTAATTTGGAGGCAGGGGTATTCTTGTGAGTTCCAGGCAAACCTAGTCTACAGAGTGAGTTCCAGGAGAGCCAAGACTATACAGAGAAACCATGTCTCAAACAAACAAACAAATAAGAAACTAAGAATACCATGAGACTTATGTGGTAGCCATCAAGCATGGTAAGTACGTGCAGTATGACTGAGAAGTTGAGTTATTAAAACATATTCAAAAGCCGGGCGGTAGTGGTGCACGCCTTTAATATCAGCACTTGGGAGGCAGAGGCAGGCGGATTTCTGAGTTCAAGGCCAGCCTGGTCTACAGAGTGAGTTCCAGGACAGCCAGGGCTACACAGAGAAACTCTGTCTCGAAAAACAAAAACAAAAACAAAAAACATATTTAAAACATTTATTACGTGTGTGTGTGTGTGTGTGTGTGTGTGTGTGTGTGTGTGTGTGTGTGTCTGTGTGTGTGTGTCTGTGTGTGCCAATGAGTTTATGTAGAGATCAGAGGACAACTTGCAGGGATTGATTCTCTCCTTCTACCATGTGGAATCTGGGAACTGAAATAAAATATTCAGGCTTGGTTGCAAACACCTTTACCTGCTCAGCCATCTAGAAGGCCCAGAAGTTGATTTTTTTTAATGGCCTTGAATTTAATTATAATTTATAATTAAACAACCACATATCACAGGAGAATGGACCATTAGAATATCCTATCCAAGGTCATGTCAGTGTAAATTGTGGTAGAACAGCAAAGAGAAGGGGGAAAGATCATTCTTTGAGAGTGAAGATAAGTTTCTAAATACTGGAAAATGAATGTTTCCAAAATTTTTGTATTAGAAAATGATGGAAGAGGAAAAAAAGGGAAAACTATTAAATGTGGAAGCTTGCAGAAAAACTTGGCCCCACGACAGAAGAGAAGTCCTTTTAGTAATATACAGTAACCTGTTATATTTAGATTTATATATAAAGATTTATATATATGTATATATATATTTAGATTTATATATATTTATATACATATATTTATATATATTTTGAACATATAACCTGTTAGGTTATATGTTCACAAGCAATGATAGCATGCAAGACACTTATGTGTCACTTAGATTTTAGAAAATTAAAGCAAACTAACTATTTTACTGGTGATAAATGCCTCTCCTTTTAGGCAATGGGAAGGATTATGGCAAAGACTACAAGCTCATTTTTCACATGCAAAGAAAACCCAGGCTAGAGCTCCACATCAAAGAGGTGGATGAATTTGGGAATTACAGCTGTCCTCATTATAAAGGTACCATTACAGTCTACAAAGTACCCAGAGAGAAGATTGTCCCCAATTTGGATCAAACACTTCATGAACATTTTTATCAGTTTCCAGTTTGCAAATTACCACTGAAATTGCCAAAGGTAAGTTAGTAGTCTATATAACAGCTTTTGTTGTTTCTTTGTAATTTCCTATTAACAATGAGTTCTGCAAGTAAAGGATGTAGAAGACAGATATCACAATAATAACTTTGATAAAGAAGGGGTAGGTAGGATCAATTCTAGAGTGATAGAGTGACAGAATCAGGGTTTCTGCTATTGTCAATGTTAGGTTTTCTAGCTAGGCCTATGTACGTTGATCTGTTCTTTAAAGCATTTTGTTAATGAATGTGCACACAATGCCATTCATCTTCTGAGACATCATGTAAGTTACTGAGACATCATTGATGAAAACACTGAGTGCATTTCAGACTGTACGTGAAGGACAGTTCATTCTGGACATTGTGACAGCAGTAGCATCAAAATAGCTTCAGTAAAACTGATAGTTTCCAGCATGTTTATTTTATAAGTTATTCGTATCTAATAATCTGTCTTATGTCAGAAAATCAGATTAAATCATTTTCTAGAAAAATCAAACACATAAAAACATGTTCACATTTTATTATTGTATAAGTACCTTATTCCCATGTATGAGAATAGCTAACCTACATTAATAATAGAAAATAATGCTGAAATATCATGTTATTACTCTCTTGCAAGAAAACATTTTTTTTTTTTACTTTTAAAGAAAGCAACATTATTTTTTTTCTGTTTTTACCTTTTGTGTTTTCAAACTCAGAAACACATTTTCCGCATACAGATTTTGTATGTTTTTTTAGGGGTCTTGTGCAGCCCATTAATTCCCTTTGCTTAAATGCCAAGTGCTAGGTGTATGGGTGTGAAGCATCACAGGTGGCTTTTGTATTATCCATTATTAACAAACATAAATTGTACTTCTGAAAAGGCATGTGCTCTGTTGTGTGTTATTATAAATCTTGAACTACATAAGTAAAATGTAGTCAGAAACTATGATATCAAGAGTGGTGTCTACTATCCACACATGGCTAAGCCATAACAGAGAAATTTTGTGTCACTAAAGATATATTAATGAATCATAATTTGTTTATTTTGATGAGATGGCATATTTTTAATATTTTGTTCATTTGATCAGGTTAAATAATGTTATACACATCAATTGTAATATGTATCTGAAATTCTATTTCTATGTTATAATACTTTTCTAAATGAATATATGTAAAAATTTCCTAATGGAGTATATAAAACATGTATATAAAACTGCATTATAAGATTAGACCTGATTAGATAAATGGTAAAATAATGCATTAATAGTTGTTCAGAGGTTAAAATAGCATCCCCGAAGGTAAAAACAGTAGCTATTTTGTGTTGATTACATTACCCTTTTTTTCTGTTCATGGGAATGTAACCATTAGACATGAAGAAAAATCTGGTTTACAGCAAGAAAATGGAATGCGTTTTATTGGGGTGAGAGATATAAATACCTTAGCAGAAATCCACATTTCAATTAAGGCCATTAGCATAACTTCCAAAACACAAAAATCTTTTTAAGTGCTTTTACATGCATTGTGTCATTAAATCCTCATAGAAGCTCATGATGCAATGCCATTGTTCTTATGTTACTGGGAGTGGAGACAGAACAGGCTCAGCCCTGTTGTCCAAGATCCTAGGGCTAAATGCAGACAAGGGAATCCCACACGGGAAATTTATTCCCAGGGTGGGTGTTCAGCAACCTCTGCATGGTTGCCTCCTAAGCAGATAAAACTTCTATTCTTAGCCCAGTAAACAGAAGAAAGGTGCAGGTATCTAGATTCTCTCTGGAAGTTGTAGGAGTTGAAAAAACAGGCAGACTACTGGGAAAAGTTAGTGAACAGCACACCCTTGGGCACCAGCCAAATGAGAGCAGCCTTAATGCAAAGGAGGAAGCCATGACCCATGGGAGCCTTTACCTGATGGTTTGAAGGAGGTACTGGGGTCCTGAGCAGGGAGACACATGCTATTCCACCACTGATGTTAAAAATCTGAGCTATGTTCAGGACAATATAGTCATCTAAAGGAACATCCACTCCCATTTGTGCATCTGCAGGTTGTCTCTATATTTATTCATGATTTCCCTCCAATCACTATGTGTGTGTGTGTGTGTGTTACAAAAAGCTGCAGAAGTTGGTTCTCTTCTTTCTTTACTGAGCCATGTCTAGCTCTTGTTTTGATGTTAATGGACACAATAATTGTACATATATTGTCTGGGGTATAACTGAGTGATAGAGCATGTGTTTAGCATGTGTGAGGTTCTGGGTTCAATCACCATTGGCAGTAACCAAGATAAACAAATATTTATTAAGTAAAATTTTTTTCTATCTATACAACATGGAATGATCAAGCTGTGATAATTAGCATAGCCAACCCCTTACACATTAGTTATTTCAATTGCCTATAAGGAAGGATTTGAATGTGTTTCTGTAGACGCTTCTCTAATGTTCAAGTCCCTGTTCACATGTTATTGGGTCTTCTTATTCCCCCATGTACTAGTCATTGTTTAACCTGTAACCCTCTTTGGGTTTATTATGTTGTATTTAGACCTAGTCTGTTCTGGACATGTCTTGTCTTAAATGACGAGTCTGGCACAGTCTAGGTATTAAGTATGCCTGACTACATGTGAGGGGTGCTTCATATCCACCCACAATAAACTTCCCAGAGGCTCACAACTATGGGCTGCATGGGGTTCTGTGATGCTCTCAGACTAGTATTTTAGCATTCAAGGCCTTGCCTGTCAGGCTGAGGAGTTGATCTGGTGAATATATAAATATTTGGAGTAGAGAATACATATCAGGGATGTTCTCTAGGTTGCTTAGTTGAGTATATTTTTTTCCCAGAAAGCTGGGTTGCTGTTCTACAGTGTTGGCGTGATTAGGAGACAAATCAGAGTACAGTAGACCTTCCTAGCAGAAAGGCTCAAGAGTTTATTTCCATGGTATCAGACAATTGGAAGAGAGATCATATACACAGAAAAAGAAACTTTATATAAAAAAGCACACGACACAGGCTCAACTTTCCTTTATCTCTATTTCCTCTGTGGTCTATATGATTCTTGAAATAATTACATGAATTACCCAAGCTACCTAACTCAGGAGTTTATACAGATTTCTTTTGTGAAAGTTTATATCTGATCACCATAAATGTGTCATGAGCTATTTTTCTTCTTTGACTTTGACACACGCTGTTCACTCATCTGCCTGCTCCTGTTGGCCGCCTCTTGTGTCTCTGCCTCAGTGTGACATTTCCCAGGAAACTGTCCCAACTTCACTCTCTCTTCCAACCTCAATGCTGCTGACATACACAGCCACAGATTGTACACTTCATCTGTTGTTGTAGCTACCACATTCCACTGCAATGCCTTGCTTATTGTTTCTCAATAGATCATTTTAAATACATTTCAACCTTGCTGTTTTTATTACCTTCTGCGGAAATTATTTTGACATTTTATTGAGGGATTACCAATGCCTGAGAAATACTAATACAGATACATTGCATATCTGCTTGTGTATTTTGTATGTGCATGTGTGTGTTTAAATAGGTGAAGATTAAATTCTTTTCTAAAATGCTGATTTAGATATAATGAATATATACACATATGTGCATATATATATCCATACTACACACACACACACACACACACACACACACATATATATATATATAATATATATAATCACACATAACATACAATCACAAATATCATTTACACCATTTATTATTCTTACTTTCATTCTTCCTCTTATCCTGGTCTACCTCTTTCTTTTTCCTCCAGTGTTTTCTTTCCACATAGTTCCCTAGTGCTTACACCATTAGAGAAAATGATACAGACTGTACTCTAGCAGCTGTTAACAGTCATTATTAGCTCTTTAGGAAGGGATTGGGCCTCATGGTAGAAAGCTGGGCAAGCCATTCTCAAGCAGGTATGCATAGCTTTTGCTCATGCCTAGGACTGCAATGTCAAATCTGCATGGCAGAATTTCATTGCACTCTTTCTCATCCTCTGTCTCTTAAATTTTTTTGACTTCTCCTCTGCAATATTCTCTGGGCCTTCAGGTGCTTAAGTGTGTGTGTGTATATTTGTGCCCATGTCTTGTTTAAGACAAAACACTCATCTGTCACTTATTCTCAGCCATTTGAACAAATATGAGTCTCTGCATTAATTGGCACCCTCTTCAAAAGCATACATCTCTGTTAGGTACTGAAAGCAGAACTAGTTATGGGTATAAATATAATTATCTACTAGGAATCAAGAAAGGGGCATTGGGAGAAAAGCACTAAGGCAGGGAATAATAAATATAAAATGAATAATAAATAACAAAGTATACACAGTTTTAGCATGAAAAAACCCACCTAGATGGGATTGGGAAATTGATGGGGTTGGGAAGGCTATCAAAAGCTAAAAATACATGTAAAAGCATACAAAGTCCTATTACTTTATATCTTTAAAAAATGAGTTTAAAAGAGGTTGGAATGGAGGTACATTTCCTATATGGAAGTATTACGAAGTATGAAAATAAGACTAATAAATGGTATATGAATATCACTATTCTGCTCCAAGGAATCATGAGCTTTTAAGCAAAACCCATATCTGATGCAAAATACCTCTCTATGAGTTGTTGACCAGAAAGGTCCCAGAAGCTCCAAAACAATGCATTTTTTTTCTCATTGCTCTTGGTTGCCCACCAGAACAAAATGATAAGACTCTGTCAAGAAGATACTACATGATTTGTTCACATGACATAGAGATTAATATGCAACTGAACTAGCTTGGATCTCTCTCTTTCTATTCCTTCTCTCTCTCAGCTAGAAGTCAAAGTACTGGAAGGTGCTATTCAAGTTTTGGGGAAAGTAAACTCATCTGTGCCCTCACTTACCTATACACCATGTTTGATGCAATAGCGACATGACATTCAAGATGCCTACTTATTAAATAGTGCCATTACACCTACTATTTTGGAGATAATCAACCAAATGCTCTGTGATTTTATATGAAGTCCACTCTATAGGAAAGACTAAGTGCCTGACACTATAAAGTTGGTGGTAAGCATGTGCAAAAGAACCTACAGAATATTTCTAAATTTCTCTTCTTCCCTCTCTCCATTCCCTCCCATCTTCCCTTCCTCCATTTCTCCCTCTCTTCCTCCCTTCATCTTTTCCTTTCCTTTCCTTTCCTTTCCTTTCCTTTCCTTTCCTTTCCTTTCCTTTCCTTTCCTTTCCTTTCCTTTCCTTTCCTTTCCTTTCCTTTCTTCCTTCTTTCCTTTCTTCTATCTTTTTTCCTCCCTTCATTCCATCTCCTTTTCTCCCTACTCCATATTTCCTTCTTTCTTCTTTCCCTCCTTCTACTCTTTTGTCCTCATTCAGAAGAAGAAATCTCTTACGGAGAGCATTGTTTCTCCAGTTGGGAAGGCACAGTTGACAATATAGATGAATATATTTTTTTCTAGTCAACTTTGTCATACAGTGCCTGATAAATACACAAGTTCAGAAAGTGTTTTATGAATTACTAGATCAATGAAGTCATTTCCACAAGTCTTAAAAGTATTCAACCTTGAAACTTATCATCTTGAAACTACACCATCACTTTAAAGATAGAACATCTTAAATGTCTGCTGCTTTTTGTAGACAAATTGACTATCAATATGCCATCTGTACTTTCCTTTCTTCCCAGATGGGTTTGTACAGGGCTTTCCAGATTCACACTCTTGGCCATAACTTTTACACAAAACTTTTGCAAATAAGTTCCACAGGGCTGAGTAAGAATCTTTGGCTGCGGAAGTGTTTTTCCTCTTTTACAACCAGTGAATACCTAAATGAGAATTGAAACCATGACCTTTGTTTTGTGAGAACAGACTTCTTCCACAAAGTTTAGAATTAAAAACACCCCAGCTCAGCGAAGCAGAATTAAAATGTTTCACTTGTCAGTAAATACAAGTAGCCACAGAACGCAAATAGTAAATACTTTTAACAAAATAAATGTTGTGGCTTAATTTCCGTAAGTACAAGAAGTTAATAATGGTAAGCACTACTTAGAACAAACTGTTTGAACACTTTCACCTCTGACGTGATCTTAGTTTAAAACATACTAACATTAAACTTTTACAACAAGCAAGTCTACCAGAGTATGTTGGGAGGGTCTTGAGAACTGGGTGATTGTTACAGGGTTACAGTCTGAATATATTTTTATAGCCATGAGTTTAATACTTTGAGAATATTTGAACAGTAAGCATGTCAAAGACACAGTGTGTCATCAAACCATCACTATGTGCTCTGTGTGTATGTAGTCACATATATTTGCACACAAGCAATCACAAAGTAAAATGCTAATGTAGACTGAGATTCCTCAAGTGAAGATCATCTGTAACTTATACTTATTTGTCTCCTGTTTGGGAGAATACCTTACACCCTTCAACCTCTACATTTTGCTTATTCATAGACTAACTCATTTAGCAACTGTTTGGTATGCCAAGGGTCTAATGTACAATAATGCTCCTGTATAAATTGCATAATATGTACTTTTTTGTCACTGTGAACTTAAGAGAAACAAGCTAAGGAAAGAAGGATTTATTCTGGCTCAGATAAAGGTGAAAGTCCATGAGGACAGGAAAGCTTGATGACAAGGGTGGTTTATTGGTACAGCACTGGGGTGTATTACTATTGATATATTTCAGGAATCAGAGAGAAACAACTATTGGATCCAGTGTTCCTTTTCCTTATTACATTTTAATTCAGTCTGGACCCTCTATCCCATGGGATTTTGCAGCTCCCGTTCATAGCGAGTCTTCCATTCTCAGTCTAATTTCACTGTACACACCCTTGTAGACACGAGAGGTGTGTTTTCCAGCTATCACAAATCCATCTAAGATGACGACGAAGAATAATGATCACAGTCTAAAGCTTGGCTGGCCCTTCTATTCCCATCCTTCATTTAGAGCAGCAGTTCTTAAGCTGTCAGTTGTGATACCTTTTTTGGGAGTTGAACAACCCTTTCACAGGGGTCACATATCCTGCATATCAGGTATTTACATTACAATTCACATCAATATCAAAATTACAGTTACGAAGTAGCAGCAAAATGGAAAAGAATTTTATTGTTCTGGGTCAGCAGGACATGAAGAACTATAATAAAGGGTTACAGTATTAGGAAGATCGAGAACCACTGATTTAGACTGCAAGGCATCTGTCAAAGCATCATTCAAATCACATGTCTGCTCCAAACACTGCAACATGATTCTGGTTTTTCTCAGAGCAAAGACTCCATTCATGTGCAGGAAATATGTTTCAAGTGTGATGGCTATTCCTGGTTGTCAACTTGATTACATCTAGAATTGAGTATAATTCAGAAATGAAGGGCACACCTGTGATCCAGATCTTGAAACTGGAGGACTCAGGCTTCTGACCCAGATCTTAACATGGAGATCTTGAAGCATAGTGACCATAAAAAACTTAGTCCTAGGCAAGGTAGAACACAGTATTAATCCCAGGAGACTAAGACAAGTAGTGGTGGTACACATCTTTAATCTGGGGCACACCTTCTGCTGGAGATTTACATAATGACATTGGAAGAAGGAAGACTCAGTCTTCTTTGACTGCTTGCACTTAATTGTCAGCACATCCATTAGAACCTACTTCAGGATTCCAGCTTATACAGAAGACCAGCTGAAACAGGCTAGCTATGTGACACTGAGCAACTACTAGATTCTTGAACTTCTCATTTACAGCTGCTCATTGTTGAGCTACTTGGACTATAGACTGTAAGTAATGACAATAAATTCCCTTAATATATAGAAACATTCCACAAATTATGTGACTCTAGAGAACCCTGACTAATACAGTCGTAAAAGCCAAAATGTACTGTGTAGCTATTTCCCTAAGTTAGGAATTGCATTTATATGTGTTTAAATATATTCACAGTTAGCAAAGTCATATACTCATTTTGAATCCATAGAGTGAAGGCTGCTAGGAGAAGACTGGCACTCACATGGTTAGGAGGCTAGTCTCATTGCCCACCCCCACAGTGACACATTTCCTCCAAGGCCATGCCTCCTAATAGTGTGGGCCAAGCATGTTCAAACCAACACACTGTGATTCCTCATGGGTGCTAGAAATTATTTAAACTTAAGTAAATAACATTTTTAATGTATACATGGCTATGATAAAGTTTAGTTTATAAATTAGACAGAGTAAGGTGTAAATAAGCACAACTGATGATAAAATGGAACAATTGGTAATTTACTATTAAAAATTTTATAAGATTTATCTATTGTTTATCCCTGGTATTCCTAACTAATAATTTTAACTACAACTGACCATGATACCATGGAGATTAAAGAATGCTGAATCCAGAAAATACACAACACTCATAAGGGAAAGCTACTATAAAGTCTCTACATCGCCTACTTGGCTATTGATTCCAAGCCTTTGTATCTCATCCGCTTCACTTGTTCAGTTACAATCCCACAGTTAGCCTGTCCCTGCTTTTAGTTTACTCTACCCTGGCTTCTGATTTAAATCTGTGTTTAATGATTCCTCTATCCTGAATGGTCCTCCTAACATCTACCTATATGTCAATAACTCAATCTTCATCTTATGGTCAAGTTCCACATTCTCAAATCTAATTAATAGCAAACATATTTCTGGATTCTTAACCCAACACTCTAGAGCCTTCTTCCTTGATTTAACTGTGTTTCCCTCTAAAGCCCTGGGGCCTCATGTGTTAGCTATATAGTAGAATCATTGACATAGCAAGAATTTAAGTAAGCTCTGTGACTGCAGGGGAACTTTGTTCTGTTCCTTCATTATTCAATAACAAGGATGTAGAACAATGCTTGGCATAATTAGATGCAACAAATGCATTAATAAATACAGCTTAATTATAAATAATAAAATAAGAGGAGAAAGTGAGACATGTTACAGAAAGAAAGGAATTATCATCGGAGAATAAACAAAATTGGTGACATATGTGTTAAAGTAGAAAAGTTACAGAAGACCAACAGTCAGTTACCTTCTGGGCAGAGAAAAACATAAGAAGCCTGTTTGCCTACAGTCCTGGGAAAGCATAAGCTAAAGTAAGGAAAATAGTAAATATCTAGACTTCATGATGCCATCAATGAAAAGTATCATGTATACTACTCATATGGTGGCCAGGAAGTTGAGTTGAGGTTTGAAAAATGATCTGGCTGGTCTTAGTGGTCCTTGATAATCAGAAAATTCTTCTGAAAACGACCATTTCAGCAATACAGGTGAAAATTTGAGGCCTCCTAATACAACCAATTCCAGTAAATCATTTCTAAGTTGTGCCTGAAGCAACTCTTTTCAGAAATGTTCCAGAACATTCTGTTGACATTACATGCATTTGCATGCTGGAAGAAAGAAAGTACCTTTAAAACAAAATGAGTTTTTAAGTGGAAGGAAGTGGTTAGAGTGTTTGGTGCCGGAACATGTGCTTCTGAAATCACCCAGATGGCTGTCTATGTGACATTTGGATGTTTTTCGTCAGCTTGGGTTGTGATGGCCTTGTCCTTCTCCCACCTGTTTGGTGGTTTTGCTTTGAATACAATCAGGGCCCCAGTCACAGAGCTGGCGTCTACCTGAGGCTGGGGTTCTGAGTAATACCTCAGTGGCAGGCTTACATAAGCAATCCTGACCTAACTTCTGCTGAGACTGAACTTCCTTAAAAAAAAAAAAAAAAAAAAAAAAAAAAAGACCCTGTGAACTCATGACATATTGTCATGCCATTTCTAGTTAAAAAAAAAAGTGTCACAACATTTGCTCTTCCACCACATTAAATAGGTTAGAGGGAGGAACTGTGAATGTGTTACTGCAAGAGCTGGTTTATCAAAAGCATCACTTTCTCTCGGTTTGAGACTTTCCTTGCCTACTCTCCACCATGCTAAAAATGATTTAAAATTTTTTTTTCCATAGTTAGTCTCTGCAACTCCTTCCATGGGTATTTTGTTCCCCCTTTTAAGAAGGAATGAAGTGTCCACATTAAGGAAGGACAATCCAGCCTGAGATAGCTGTCTCCTGAGAGGCTCTGACAGTATCCAACTAATACAGAAGTAGAGGCTCACCGCCATCCATTGAACTGAGTACAGGGTCCCCAAATGAAGGAGCTAGAGAAAGGACCAAAGGAGCTAAAGGGTTTGCAGCCCCTTAGGACGAACAACAATATGAACTAACCAGTACCCTCAGAGCTCCCAGGGACTAAAACTCCAACCAAAGAGTACACATGGTGGGACTGATTACTCTGGCAGCATGTGTATAGTAGAGGATGGCCAAGTCAGTCATCAATGGGAGGAGAGGTCCTTGGCCCTGTGAAGGTTCTGTGCCCCAGTGTAGGGGAATGACAGGGCCAGTAAGTGGGAGAGAGTGGGGTGGTGAGGGAACAGGGTTTTGTTCTTGTTGTTGCTTTTTTTTTTTTTTTTTGGAAGGGAAACTTAGAAATATGGCATGTAAATAAAGAAAATATCTAATAAAAGAAAAATAAAGAAAATTTTTTTCTAAGAAGCTGAACTGCTAAAGGAATCTTAACTAAGTAAATTAGAAGATTCTGAGATGGGAGAAATTTTATCATGGTCACAAATACCTTAGCATTGCTTACAGATTTCAGATGTAGTTATTTTATGTAATTATATTAAGATTAAAAATGAAAGTGTCACTAGCACAGGTGGGTAGCACTAGATGCACTCAGTGGACTGTAAATCGAAAATTAATTGGAAGGAAAATGTGTTGGGAGACCAAGGAGAAGTTAGAGTGGGGAAGGAAGCTACAGATATGATTTAGATATATTCTATACAATGTGTAAAATTTTTAGAATAAATATAAATACTATTTTAAAAAGCACTTCATTAGACTGTTTCTGGATATTAAGAAAACAAGTTAGGAAAAATATATGCATATATTATATTGTATATAGTATATGTTTAATACATGCGCACACATACAAGTATATACATATGTGTGTGTATGCATGTATGCATATATGCATGCATTAAACACTATCTGAAAAATCAGAGTAATTGGGCTTTGCTGTTTTTGCAGAAACATTGCACTTACAACAGTTTTAGAGTTTTCTAGAACTGAGTTCCATGTTTTCTACATTGAAGTCAATTTCAGCAACATCTGTATTGCTTTCTGTTCTACCCTCTGTCAGTCAGAGAATGAGTTCACTAACATCTCAATAAATTGAAATATTATGCTTAATTATACAGAAAATGAGAAACCTTGGGACACTCAGTCCTTCCTAAGTGAGATGTCTTCAACAAATCCCTCCCCTCACAACTTGGGGGAACCGCAGATAGAGGAGGCAGAGAGAACTTAAGAATCAGAAGGGATAGAGGGCACTAAGAAAAGAAGGCCTTGCAAATCTATGTGAACATAGCTCATATGAGCTTACAGAGACTGAAGCAGCATGTACATTGATTGAATGGGTCTGCACCAGGCCCACAGTGAATATAATATGGCTTCCAGGTTAGTGTTTTTATGGGACTCTTGAGTGTGTGAATAAGTGGATCTTTATTCTACTGCCTTCACTTGGACTCTTTTCTTTCTGTTGGCTTGTCTTGATCAACTTCAATGTGATAGTTTGATTTATTGCACTTTATTTTATTGCATTTTTTTATAAAGAAAAGAATGGAAACCTAGACATTAAGCTAAAAGTTAACAAGTGGACTTTTACTTGCACATTCTGGGACAGTGAAAATCAGTTTTCTCCAATAGACTGGCACTGAGTATATCAACCACTCCAGAACAGGTCTCATGTTCAAGAACAGTTGACCAATATATAATTAGACTACACGGTTTGTCGGTGTGTGCATTTAT
>JADRCC010575769.1:0-20446 GCA_019843855.1 Hylomyscus alleni
GTGTTGCCTGTGGGCAGATCACCCTCAGGCAGGTCTTTGCTCCATGCTTATCTGTTGCAGTCAGTTCAGAAAAGCCTTTCTCTGGGCACTGCTTCTCCAGCAATCCACGTGTACTCAGGAAGAGTTTACACATACCTTCCCTTGATGTCAAGTGGGAAGGTGAAGCATTTGATGGTGACAGGCTGCCATGACACTCCAGACCCTTTACATTATTGCAGAGTTCTGTAGGAATGGGAATTCATAATTCCTTTGAAATGGAGCATCTTTGATTTAAAAAAAAAAATAAAGAATGACTCAGTGAGCTGATGCAGCTCAGTAAAAGAGTGCCTGTGGAGTATGCAAGGCTGCAGGGTGAATCCTCCGTATCCCAGGAACCAGCAGTCCAGTGTAAAACAAACTAATGTCAGAATTAGAAAGATACATCTGGGGCTGGTGAGATGGCTCAGCAGGTAAGAGCACTGACTGCTCTTCTGAAGGTCCTGAGTTCAAATCCCAGCAACTACATGGTGGCTCAGAACCACCCATAATGAGATCTGATGCCCTCTTCTGGCACAACTGAAGACAACTACAGTGTACTTATGTTTAATAATAAATAAATCTTTAAAAAAAAAGAAAGATACATCTGTCTAATATATAAATCTTACTCTGTGTTAAGAAGTTAACTTGTGTGTTTGTTTTAAACTGCTACATTTAAAGTGACAATAGAAACATTTATTTTTCTTGATTACTATTGGGGTTTATTATAAATTGATAATGACCTTCACTAATCATGACATGGTATAGAGAATATTAAGCAATTTTAAGCCAGGCAGTTCATGTCCATGTAGAATAAACTAATGCAAAATGCATATTATTATTATTATTTTTTAATAAGGTGCATACCTGTGCATCAGTACAGGTGCCTAAAAAGGCCAGAGGAGAGCACTGCATCCCCTAGAAGCAGAGCTTGAGTTACAGACAGTTGTGAGCAGCCTCTGGGAAACAGATTCTGCTCCCCTCAGAGCAGTTTGTGCTTTCCCTCAGAGCTAGCACTTCAGTTGACATACTGCTTTAACCCATCAGTGTTTAAAAAAAAACTCAGGATATATACTATACTAAGAAAATCCGTTATGTTAAAGGTATTTACTCATTCTTTTGGAAGCAGAAAGGTTAATTTTCTCTCACTCTTAAGCATTGATTTGTCTTTTAATTATGTCGAGATGTGTGCTCTGAGTTCCTTGTGCACTTAGCATCACAGCCTGTCTTTGTTTCTCTTTCTTGTTGTTGTTTCTTGTTTTTCTCTCATAAAACAGTCTCACTCCAGCCCTGCCTGGCCTAAAATTCTGTGTACACTGTGCTGGCCTCACATCACAGAGATCCACCTACCTCAGCCTCCTGAGTGCTTGAATCAAAGGCCTGTGCCTGATGACTTGAGTTCAGTCTCTGGAAACCCCAGAGGTGGAAGGAGAGAACCAGCATCACAGAGTTGTCCTCTGACCTCCGGGTACATTCCTGCTGTGTTCACACAATTCTCTTTCTGTTTTTTTGTTTTGTTTTGTTTTTAAGATTTTTTTTTTAATTTATTTTATGTATGTGAGTACACTGTAGCTGTCTTCTGACACACCTGAAAAGAGCATCAGATCTATTACAAATGGTTGTAAGCCACCATGTGGTTGCTGGGAATTAAACTCAGGACCTCTGGAAGAGCAGTCAGTGCTCTTAACTGCCGAACCATCTCTCCAGCCCATTTTGTTTTGTTTTAAAGCAAACAGATGTGTAGTAGTCACTGATAGTATATCTTAAGGCAATTTCAAGTAAAGTGCAGTCACTATAGGAGATGTGATACTGCACAATCTAAGGAAAAGTATGAAAAAAAGCCATCTTAACTTTGGTCTTTAGAAATAATGGGAGTACCTTTTTTTCTATTTATGATTTTTTTTTTTTTTTTTTTTTGAGACAGTGTTTCTGTGTAGCCCTGGCTGTCCTCAAACTCACTGTGTAGACCAAGCTGGCCTTGAGCTGGGAGATCACCCACTTCTGCCTGCCAAGTGCTGGGGTTAAAGGTGTGCACCACCATATGTATATGGTTGAAATACTGGATTTTTTTTGTTTGGTTGGTTGGTTGGGTGTATGTGTGTGTGTGTGTGTTTGTGTGTTTTGTTATTTTGTTTTTTGTTTGTTTGGCTTTTGAGACAGAGTTTCTCTGTATAGCCCTGGCTGTCCTGGTCCTGGAACTCAACTTTGTAAACCAGACTGGCTTCGAACTCAAAAATCCCCATACCTCTGCCTTCCAAGTGCTGGAAATGTGTGCGCCACCACTGCCCAGCTGGATTTTTTTTTTTTTTTTTAATGAAAATTGATTCACATTTTGTACTGATTTTTGTTGTTGTTCTTTAGAGGTAAGGGATTTTCAGTCATTGTGATAAAATATTTTGAAAATAATTATATTTAGTATAAGAAAAGACACTAAGCAGCTTCTGAAACAAAAGAGAACAGCAGAGTCCGACCTGCTTTGTAGCAGAATTTGGCCAGCCAGAGCCTCCAGGAGCATATTCAGTGTTTGCAGCTCAGTGATTATTTCCCAAGCATCTAGAACCTGAGTTTCTAGGGTTTATGCCAAATTGTTTTACAGACAACCTAGTATAAATCTAAGTGTCTACCACCTTACTGAGTCAGCACTGTCTCCCTGGCCTCAGCTGAGGCTCCTCCCTAGCAGGTCCTCACCAGTTTCCTCCTCCTCTCCTTCCTCTTCTTCTTCCTCTTCTTCCTCCTCTTCTTCTTCTTCCTCCTCCTCTTCCTCTTTCTCCTTTCTTTTCAGTTTATTACATTTGTTTGATTGATTGGTTTTCATGGGCAGGGCACACCCATGCACCTTCATGTATGTAGAGATCAGAGCACAGCTTTGAGAAGTCTCTTCTACCTGTGGGTCTGGTTGTCAGGCGCCCCATGGTTGGCCCCTCTGAGCCCTCTGTCTAGCCCCTGTCCTTTGAATTAGGCTCTCCCCTGTCCATGAGGGCTGTAACTCCTGAGTCTAAGGGATTCTCCCCATGGTTGGCCCCTCTGAGCCCTCTGTCTAGCCCTTGTCCTTTGAATTAGGCTCTCCCCTGTCCATGAGGGCTGTAACTCCTGAGTCAAAGGGATTGTCCTGAGTATCTGGTACATAGCAGATACACAGACACCCCTCCCAGTTTGTTATTATTAGAAAGAACAGAGGTAGCAGTTAACCAAAGTTACCTGACTGCTTAAGAGGTAGTAATTTTTTTCTCTTTTTATATTAAAACATAAGCTTCAGGCTGCCCTTAAACTCACTGGATGGCTGAGAATGGCCTTGAACTCCTAATGCTTTTCCTCCCAAGTGCTGGGATTCTAGCATCCCATCCCTCCCTTAGTACTTGATATTTACCAGAGACTTTGCTGAGTTCTTTATGTACGGAAAATGATGTTTTCTTAGGTGCTGTAATTTTATGTGTTTTGTAAAAGAAAACTCTCCATCAATGACATACTCATTGTTCAGCTTTTGGGAATTATGTTTCAGAAGTATGTTAGTATAGGGAAGAGTATATAATACACATTTTTAGATACACCTTTCAGTGAGAAAGAAAAACTTACAGTTGTCATAGAGTTTTATTAAATTTTTGTAACATTTTTATAAAAGGACAATAGCTGTTTATGTTTATTGTCATGAGAAAAACATATAGAGGCATAACAAAATGTTAAAGATTGCTTTTTCTGCTGCTGATTCAATTTCAAGTGATCTTATTGTATTTTTTTTTAAAGATTTATTTATTTATTTATTTTTGGTTTTTTTCGAGACAGGGTTTCTCTGTATAGCCCTAGCTGTCCTGGAACTCACTCTGTAGCCCAGGCTGGCCTCGAACTCAAGAGATCTGCCTGCCTCTGCCTCCCAAGTGCTGGGATTAAAGGCGTACACCACCACCGCCCGGCAAGATATATTTATTTTTAATTACATATGTCTGTATCTGCACATAAGTGTAGGTACCCAGGAAGCCCAGAAGACGGTGTTGGGTCCTCTGAAGCTGGAGTTATGGATGGGTTCTGGGAATTCAAACCCTGGTCCTCTAAAAGAGCAGCCAGTGTTCTTAACCTCTGAGCCATCTCTCTAGCCCCTGTATTTTTCTTTTTAATTTAACTTTATGCTTTTCCTACAAACCTTGTAGCCTGTCATTTGTGTCATTTAGTAAATTTTAGAAGGTGGAGAAGTTAGAAGTACTGGATGAAGGAGTTCTTTTCCATGATTGACTGTCTGCCTGAGGAAGTCAGCAGGCTCGCCTGGAAACCAGGGAGGATTAATAGAGAGTTACATGAGCTGGTTAGGAAGTGAATGTGCAGAAGTCAGTGAATTTGGTATCTATTAGCAATTCCCCAGGAGGAGGAGGTGGCAGAAAAGTTCTGATAACATAAACTACAGTTATTGAAGGTTTTATTTACCTGTCTGAAGAAAGTGGTAAAATTGCATTATGAAATAAGCCTTGGGCGATTAGGAGAATAATTCTGAATGAACAGTTATCCTAAAGTTCATTTTGCAGAGTAGGTGATGGAGTCTTTGAGGAGCAGCAGCCTTTTTTCCAGCCGCCACTGCTCAGTGCAGCTTCAGGCAAAGACTGTAGGTGGCAGGAGAGGCTTGATAGGGCTCCAGTCTGGCCAGGGCTCAGGGCCGGTAGCATGCTGCCCTCAAGGACTAGAGGAAGAGCTGTTTTCTACTTCTTTTTGTGGGCCATGATCTCCTGAGTGCTGGGATTGCAGCCGTGCATCAGCACAGCCAGCTCTGGTTTACTTCTGACCTAATCTCTTTTTTTTCACCTCAGTCTTTTGGTGCTAGTGTCTGTGACTGGTGCATGAAAAGCATATTCTAGAATTATAGTCATACCTTTTGTTCTCCAGTACCATAGAGATTTAGGTCTTAGTCTTTTATTTTAGATGAATGAAGTTGATCTATTTTATTTTTAAAACAATTTAAATTATGAGTGTGTGTGTGTGTGTGTGTGTGTGTGTGTGTGTGCGTGCGTGCGTGCGTGCGCGCGCGCGCGTCCATGAATGCAGGTGCCTGCAAAGCACAAAGGTGTCACATCTCCTGAGCTGGAGTTATAGGGAGTTGTGAGCCACCTGACCTGGGTGCTGCGACTTGAATTTGAGTTCTTTGCAAAAGCAATGCATGTTCTTAACCACTGAGCTATCTATCTCTCCTGCCTCGGTGAAATTGGTTTTACATCAGAAGTAAGCATACTCACCCATAGCCCAATATAAATTGTTTCTCTGAGTAATAATTGGGATGTTTTGGGACTGGGATGGCCCATTCAATAAAGTGCTAGCTGTGCAAGACATGACTTAGTTTAGATCCCCAGCATCCGTGTAAACCAGTCACTAATCCCAGATCTGGAGAGACGGAGACAGGAAGATCCCTGGGGATCCCCGATTAGCAAGCTCCAGAATCACTGAATATTCTATTCCAAAGCACACATGGGTTGCAGATACCTGATGTTGACCCCTAGCACGTGCGTGCACACACGCACAGAGACACATATCCTGGAGAAGTTTCTGAAAACAGTGTTGTCTTGTCTGAATAGAATGGAAAATGTGGGTGGGTTATGGGGTTACATTTCTATGGGAAGTGTCTTTTTTATTATGAAAGTTTGGATATAGTTATAAACAAGTAGCCGGTAATATAATTTTCCTTGTTAGATTTGAAGTGAAAATAAGTAATGACCCTGATACTTAAGTCACAGAGGACAAACATTTGCTTTTCAGGATAAACAGCTTACCCACCATCTCTGCATTGAAGTTTAATGGAGCCTTGAGCATGGCAGTTGGAACATCCACAGGGCAGGTAAATGTCACATGTGAGCATGCGAGCCAGTATTTTGGATGTGTATTGGAAGGCACTGGGGATAGTAAGTGAGGCTGTTCTCTTTTGGCTGGAGTGGAGAGGGTGCTCCAGAATACTAGATCCCTTTGGCACCTTGGAAGATTGGGCTAGTCCTTTGGAGTTAGGGTTGAATGAAGTAGTCTTTGGACATTCTTGATAGGGGTTTGGAACAGCATTTTTTAAAGTGAATGGCCCAAATTTGGAATTCTACCAGCCTTCTACTCATGGAGAGTCACAGTGGATTTACGTACATATTTTGAAGACCCTAGGGATCCTGCAAATAAGAATTGTGTTCACTAAATATTTCCAAATGTGTGCATGCAAGGAGCCTTTTTTTTCTTTTTCTTTTGAGACAAGGTCTTGACATACAACGCTAGCTGGCCTAGACCTCTGTGTAGAAGAGGCTGGCCTTGAACTCTCAGAGATATGCCTGTCTCTGCCTCCCAAATGTGTGTGCCACCATGCTCATACACGGTCACTTGTTTCAGCAGCAGCTGCTGTATCCTAGGCCACAGATTTGCTAATTAGCAACTGAAACATTCTTTTTTTTTTTAATAATTTTTTTTTTAAGATTTATTTATTGTATGTATATGAGTACACTGTAGCTGTCTTCAGACACCCCAGAAGAGGGCATCGGATCCCATTACAGATCCCATTACAACCAACCATGTGGTTGCTGGGAATTGAACTCAGAACCTCTGGAAGAGCAGCCAGTGCTCTTAACTACCAAGCCATCTCTCCAGCCCCAGCAAGTGAAACAATCTTATGAATATCTGTTCCTTACGTAGTATAGATCAGTAATTGTCAGTTTAGTGAACCTAAAAACTACTCCCAGGGTTAAAGTCGTAAAACTTCCAAGAGCTGACTTTAGTGTTAGGCTCTGACTAAATGTGTTTGTCATGTTCATAGAAAGTTATGAACTAGGTGGCACTCATTATTCCAACTTTTTTTTCTTTTTCTTCATGTGTATGTCTGTGTATGAGGAGGGGAGGGGTCTCTTATACCCCATGTTGGCTTCAGACTTAATATGTAGCCAAGAATGACTTTGGATTCCTGATATTCTTGCCTTCGTATTCCAAGTGCTGAGACTACTGGCATGTGCCACCATGGCTGGTTTTGCCAGGCTGGGGAGTGAGCTTGGGGCTTTGTGGGTACTGGGTCAGACCTAGTAGCTGAGCTACCTCTCCATCTCCCATTACTCTGAGTATTAAATGTGTTGTTTGGAAATGGCTTGTTTGACTAGAATTAGCTTTTCTCTTTTAGGTGTTGTTGTATGATCTTCGCTCGGATAAACCACTGCTAGTTAAAGATCACCAGTACGGGCTGCCCATCAAATCAATTAATTTCCAGGATTCACTAGATTTGGTTTTGTCTGCAGACTCCAGAATTGTCAAAATGTGGAACAAGGACTCTGTATGTACCTTCTGCTGCAGTTGTTCCCTGTTTTCCTTGCCTGTTCCCAGTGCTTCTTCTCTTTCCATGTGCTTCCGGGGCTTCTGTGAGTCCTTGAGAAGGGGTGCTGAGTAGCCATCTGGGAACCAGCAGGTCAGTCACTTTAGGTCAGGGCAGGGCATGTCTGTGTTTGGCCAAAGCTAACATAAGCCTGTCTCCAGTTACGGAGCATCCTGATTTATGTGCACTTGAGCATGAGGAGGGATTGAACTCAGGTCATCAGGATGGTAGTTAGGGCTTTTACCCCTGAGCCTTGTTGCCAGGCCCCTGGCACACATTTTATTGGACATGTGTTAGATGGAGAAAAAAAATCACTGTGAAACAGAATTTGCCTCTGAAGAGCCTTTCAGTCCTACCCCTACCATCTTGATTTTATTTTATTACTACTGCCTGTGAGGATGGCTATGTACTGTAATGCACATGGAGGTCAGAGGACAACTTGGATATTATTCTTCCACCATGGGTTCCAGGGTTGAATTCAGGTAGCATAGCAAACACTCTGACTGCTGAGTCAGCCTGCTGGCTCCATCCTGAGATCTTTCAGCTCACTCACTACCCCAGCAGAGCTCTGGGAGCTGCTGACTTTCTTCCATTCCAGAGTCAGTGCATGTCCCAGGTTCATACCCTGTCCCATCTCAAACAAGCAGGGTCTAGAAATAGTAAGGACCTTTAAAGTAATTTTGTATATTGGTCAGTCAGTCTGTCTGCCTTTCTTTGGTGGTAGTTCTAGGAATTGAACCCAGGTCTTTGTGTGTGCTTAACCAATGCTGTACCACTGGTTACATCTTTAGTGGTCTTTGTACTTTTTATTTCAAGAGAGGGCTTTGGTAAGTTGCCTAGAGTTGGCCTTGAACTCACTCTACCCTAGGCAGGCCTTCAGCCTGATCCTCTTGCTCAGTCCCCACCAGTTAGTAGTATTACATGCCTGTACTTCAAGGCCCTGCGAGTTTTGTTTCTTTTTTTTTTTTTCAAGTAGTGTTTTCTTAAGAATATTTTAGTGTTTCCTCTCAACTTCAAATGTTATTTTAAAAGTAACACCGTTTTGTATTGCTGATTTTAACCTGCTTTCTTCTTTCATTTCATGTATTTAAAGTTTTTGATTTTTTAAGTTTTATTTATTTATTTACTTTATTTATATGAGTACACTGTTGTTGTCTTCAGACACACCAGAAGAGAGATCCCATTACAGATGGTTGTGAGCCACCATGTGGTTGCTGGGAATTGAACTCAGAACCTCTGGAAGAGCAGTCAGTGCTCTTAAACACTGAGCCATCTTTCCATCCTCTCCCTCTGCCCCCCCCCTACCCGCCAATGTTTTTTTTAAGACAGGGTTTTATGTAGCTCAGGATAGCATCAGATTTACTGTGGCTTCCACCATGCCTAGGCTCATTTTTTTTTTTTTTTTTTTTTTAAATCTGAGTATTAGCTGAATGTGATGGCTCATGCCTGTCATCTCAGTACTTAGCGACAGAGGTAGGAAGATCAATTCAAGTTCAAGACTAGCCTGGACTACAGTAAGACTTGTCTCAAAACCATTTTGAGAAGACTGAAGGTATCTTCGTTATATCAGTAAAATAAATTCAGTATCAGTATGGCAATTATTTCTATTTTCTCCTTTAAGAATGAAAAAAACACCACTTTTATTCGTGTATATGTGTGTATCTGTGTGTCTGCTACATTGTTCAGGTGACCTCCTGGGAGTAGGAATTATTGCCTTAACCAGGGTGATGTGAACTGAACTCGGGTCCTTTGGAAGAGCAATAAATGCTTTTAACTGCTGAGCCATCTCTTCAGCCTTACAGACTCTTAATAATTTTGATTTCAATATATACATTAATTCTATAGGCTAAAGAGTTAACTTAGAAACAGTCTTGAGATGACACTGAGTAGAAGGCCTCTACCCTCTGCACTCACTGCCTGGAGTGGGTACTGGCTTCTACAGGCACCTGCTGTATTTGCTGAAAGGATACTGGTAGGTCAGGCACAGTCCAGCTACCTGTCACTCTGGCTTTTCTAGCCAGTACTTTTGAGTTTTTTAAATTTTGCATTTTGGGGCTAGAGAGATGGCTCAATGGTTGAGAGCATTGACTGCTCTTCCAGGACCCAGATTCAATTCTCAGCACCCACATGGCAGCTCACAACTTTCTGTAACTTTGCTCTCAGAGGCTCAGATGCCCTCTTCTGGCCTTTCCAGGCACTGCATGCACATGTTGCATAGCCATACATTCAGGCTAACACACTAATACACGTCAAATAAAAATAAGTTCTCAAGATTTTATTTCTAAGTATTGCAGTTTACTCTCCAGAAGTCGTGACCTTACTTTATTCCTCTGGCTCTGTCTTGAGATATGTCTGTTCTAGTTACTGTTTAACTTAGCAGCAGATGACCAGCTCAAGGCAACACTGCCCTGATGCTTGCAGGGCTTAAACATTCTGCTTGGTAGGCTTTGAGTTAGGGGGTTTTGAGGGCTCCTGGGAGACGTTTAATATTTTAGATCAATAATTTTTCTGGCAATCCTAACTAATTGATCAAAAAATACTATTTACCTATGCAAGGTGTACTTGCCTATAACTTCCACACTTAAGAGGCTGACTGAGGCAGGAGAACCAAGAGTTTGAGGCCAGCTTGAACTATGCAGTGAGACTCTGGATCAAAAAATAATAATAATAACAACAACAACAAATAGTCTTACTGATTATTTTTATTGTATAAGTACGTACATTGTGTTTATTTAGAGATAGTTTGACTATGTAGATAAGGCTTACCTGGAACTCACTATGGAACCCACACAAGCCTCCAAGTCAGCATCCTACCTCTACTTTCTGGATGCTGGGATTATGATTGTGTGCTGCCACACTGGCTCTTAATTCCAAGAACTCCCAAGATACTATTAAGAAGGTGTTTTTATGACCCAGTTCCCATCCTACCCAAGCCGGAGACCAGTTGCATTTGGATGTGGTCTTCCAGACCCCTTACTGCTGTGTTTCCTGGGTCCCCATTTTCTGACACCAGTGGCCCCTTTTGTCTCTGTTGAGCTGTGCTGTCGTAGTTCTTGTTCTCTTCTTTTCTTTGCCCTCTCCTTCCCACTTCAGTGGGAGCTTGCTAGGCGAGTTTCACTGTTTGTTGAATGAGAACTTGGCTACTGATTTTCATCAACCTTCAAAATAACCATCCTGCCTGGGCTTCAGCTCCACCCACTTTTGCCCTGGGTGCACCACATGCTGGTGTTGGTCTTCTGTAATGACTTATCGCTGCAAGAGCTGGCAGAACTTGTCAGCATCCCCATTGGAAGACATCATGCTGTAATTACAGCAATCAATTTTATTTTGGTACTTTTTGTTTCTTAAGACTAAATGCTTCCTCTTGACTAACAGATTACCTGGCTTTGCATGACCTGCTTTCCTTGCTTCTCTTTCTCCTTGTCTTTTTCCACTCTTGCCTACTTCTGGGCCTTTAGTTTTCAGTAGTACAATAGATGCCTCCCCACACTTAAAAGTGGAATGTTGGAGCCTTCACTGTATAGTGACTGATGCTCTGGCCTCACAGAATTTCGGGTTGTACTTTGTTATCTCTTTGGGGTTTGGTGGCACTGCTGTGTAGCTTTCCTTTCACCCTGATGTCTTCTACTGTGCCCTGGCACCTCTGAGGCTTTGAGTCTTCTTCTGTTTTGTTTTGAACAGGTCAACTCTCTGCCACATTTTCATCATTTCTAAAACAAGAATATTTGATAAGCTGATAGGACAAATAAGATTTTTGAGTATGAGTTCTTTCCATTAGGTTCTTTTATGTGGCACTATCTAGTTTGTGGCACTATCCATTTTGTTTTCTCTATGTGCCATTGCTAAAAGCTTTCTTTGGGGCTGGCGAGATGGCTCAGCGAGTAAGAGCACTGACTGCTCTTCCAAAGGTCCTGAGTTCGGATCCCAGCAACCACATGGTGGCTCACAACCACCCATAATGAGATCGGAGACCCTCTTCTGGTGCATCTTAAGACAGCTACAGTGAATTACGCCAGAGCGAGCGGGGCCAAGAGAGCAGCCACACATATGATGGCTCACGGCCATCTGTTACAGCTACAGTGTACTCATACACATAAAATAAATAAAATAAATCTTTAAAAAAAAAAGCTGTCTTTGATGATTTCAGTAATTCACTTTTTGCTTACTGTTTTAGGGGAAAATATTTACTTCGTTGGAGCCAGAACATGACCTTAATGATGTTTGCCTCTATCCCAGCTCAGGTAGGCCTACGCTCCTGTGCTTGAGTTTTAAACTGCATTTGCTTCGTAAGGTAACACTTGGCTTGCTCAGGACACTTCTTGAGTTTTTCATCTACTTGGAAGAAGAAAGAACAGGAAGTGGTATGGATGATTCAGAAAGGGTGCTCTGTGACTCAGTGCTCAGCCCGCCTAGCTATTAGTAGAAACTAGTAACAAATGTAGGCAGGCGGGCGGCAGGTGAAATGCTATTTTGGTGTATTCTTTTATGTGATTAGTAATGGCATGTGGAAATTGAGGTTAGAGATTTGACGGAGGATGGAGTCACCTAGTAATAAAGGTTTGGGGATATTCTGCATGAGGTACTGCTCAGCAAATTATATGATGGTTTCGAAATTCAGCAGCATCTTCAGGGCAGATCTCAAATGGGGTCTGAGGAAAAAAATGAGAGAACCCTCCCACACTTAAGCTGTATCCTCTGCTGACAGGGCATAGAGGAAAGCCTGAAATGTCCCACTGCACACATGCAGACAGTACTATGCCAGCATGTTATAGGGAGTCATGAGCCAGAGTTGGGGGTGGGGCAGAGGAGGCTTTTAGGGTCTTAATGTGGAGGGCAGTCATTGAATGGGATTAAAGTGGTTTTGAGGGTAAGGCGATTCACTAAGAAGACAACATCAGAAGAGTAACAGGGTCATAGGAGGACTGAAGTGAAAGGATAGGTGGTTGCAGGTGGTCGCCTGACCAGCTGGACTCCATAGGGACCACACAGATAAAGAGTGGACTGCCTTAGAGCTGCAGTACCCATGAAATAGTGTCCTGAGTTGAGCAAGCCAGCACATGTGTGTTTCTGACATTTAAGTATTAGGCAGTGACAATGAGGGGTAGTGATTGTTTGCCACAGTTCAACACCTGGTATACCACAGCGTATGTATCTAGGTAAGCAGGTAAGAATGTTTTTTTTGTTGTTGTTTTTTTTTTGTTTGTTTTTTCAAGACAGGGTTTCTCTGTGTAGCCCTGACTCACTCTGTAGACCAGGCTGGCCTCGACCTCAGAAATCCACCTGCCTCTGCCTCCCAAGTGCTGGGATTAAAGATGCGCCACCGCCACCCGGCGGTAAGAATGTTCTTAAGTAAATACAGATTGATCATTGAAGAAACCAGAGTGGGTATGAACACTCAAGGGGACATGAGACTGGAAATAGCAGGAGCCATTCCATTTAGAGCAATGGGGAGAAGAGTGAATGGAGAACCTTCACAGGCTTGGATACAGCAGTATCAAAGGACCATGAATTACTGATACTCGAGTAGAACCTGAGACAGAGCCTGTGGCTTTATAGCTGGGGCCTGGAGGAAAGAGCAGACTCATTCACTGCTTTGAGACTGAGTGAGAAATGCAAGTCTGTTGCTTATCATATTATAACCCTGTGTAGTCAGTGGCCCACAATTTGTTCTGTTTTATTGAGATTCTCCCTATATATTCCAGCAGCTTCCCTGAAGCAGTTTCTGGTCCAACCAGGCTTCAAAGTCATGATCCTCTGCCTTGCCTTTCTGTGTACTGTGATTGTGGGTTGGTGACAACATATTCAGCCCTATGTCTTGCACCATGAGTGGTCATAGAAGTTGGGTAGTTTACCAGGGTTAGTTACCTGCCTGGTATAAGGCAAGGCCTTGGTTAGAACCTTCTGAAATGGACTCTGGTTACATGCTCCTAGGGAGGAGGGGTAGACAGTGGAGGGCCTTGTCATTTATTTTGTAAGAAGAGTTGCTTACACAGATGGGTGTGTGGTCACTTCTGCAAAGTTGAGGGACTCATTGAGGGGAAAGTGCTGAGGTATTAAAATGCCCTTATGTGGATTTTGGGCTACATAGAAGCTAAGTGAGCCTAGTGAAGTAGCAGATGGAAAAGGGGAAGGAGAAAGATTGATAGGTAAAGGAGAAGCAGTCTGAAAGGGTGGCAGAGAGTGATAAGGAGACCTCACTCTGGAATATACCTCTTGCCCCCAGCACACATACACCACATTTCATCTTTTTCATGGTGTTAACTTTTATAAGGTTAGGCCAGTCTTCTGGTAGAGTGTGTGTCTCTTGAAATATATGTGGTTGTTCCTCCTGGTGTCACTTAGCTTGTTTTCTATCCTGTGCTGAACCTAAAGTAGCAGTGAAGGATTGATTGAATTTAGCAGTGAGGTCCTCCAACTTGATAGAATTCAGTAAGATCTACCTGCTTGATGAAGTGTGTTTAGGTTAAGGATCATGGACAAGCCAAGTGTAGTGGCACGTACCTTTAATCCCAGCACTTAAGAGGCAGAGGTATGTTGCAGAATTTTGATCACACTATGAACCCCAAGAGTGTGATATTTACTGAAAAAAACTTTTTCTAGTTGTCGTGTGGCTCAGCTCCTTAGCACACACCTTTAATCCTCTTGGCTGGAATACAGGCGTACCTTTAGTACACACCTTTAATCCTAAACAAAGAAGGTAAATGTTTGTAGAAGGAAGCACCCACAGTTGAAAGTGAAGTCTTATTGATTGGCAGACAAAAGTAACAAATCAGAGAAAGATTTGATAGAATAGGAAGGATATGTCCAACTCTCACAAGAAGAGGGAGGAAAGGGAAGCTACTTAAGAGAGAGTGCAGAGAGAGAAGGCAGGCAGTTTTACTGGGACAGTAGTAAAGAGATAGGTTGCAGAGAGAACCAGAAGATAGGACATATTGCCAAAGTGAGTCTGAGGCCAAGCAGAGCAATATATTAAGAAACTGAGAGAAGCTAGCTTGAGTCAGTCAGCTTGAAGAGCAGTTGAGCCAGAGCAGCTGAGTAGGACAAGCCAGCCAGAGATTAGAAGGAACTAGAAAGGGTGAGCAGTAAGTCTCAGAGGCTGAAAACATTCTAGGCCTAGATTAGATTATACAAAGGCTAGAAGCTTACAGGACTAGGCCTAGCTTAGCACACAGAGGTAGTAAGCCTCCAAGGTGACAGTTCCACCAGGAAAGTAAAAATTACTTTTACAGAGGTTAGTAAATCTCTTGAGTTTGAGGCCAGCCTGGTCTACAGACCTAGTTCTATAAAAGCCATGGCTACACAGAGAAACCTTGTATTTTGGGGGAAAAAAAAAATCACAGACACACCTCAAACCAAACTGCAGGCTCTGCATGTCAAGTCTCATTCCAGCAGGTCATCCATGTGGGGGAGGATAAAGTTAGTTCAGTGTGTTCAGGAATCTCTTACCATGTGTGGTTTGGACAAGGAATGGATTTTTCTGTCAAATGACTTAGAGGAGTATGCCAGGCAGGCCAGGAATTGTTTCACAAAATGATGTAGTGTGTGCTGGCCTCACCGATTGGCTTGGGCTCCTTGCTGTGCTGAGGTTGTGCTCTGTGCCAGCTTTACCATACCCCTCTTCCCTCTACCCTGCTTTGTCTTCATCACTATGCGCGTAACCATAATTTAGAGAAGGTAAAGCCTCCTTTTTCACACACTCATTTTTGGAGAAATTCAGACCTAATCATGGTTTCTTTGTATTTGCAAGGCAGCTCAGAATATTGAAAAATGATTCTGCCTTCCTGGCCCTTGCCTGGCTGTTCTCGCAGCTCCTTGCACAGCTTCTGCACATGGAGCAGCCATTCTGCAGGTGAGGGCACTGTCAGAGACAGCACAGCTCTGGGCTCCAGTGTGCATGACGTGATGACACAGGAGGCATGTAAAGATAATACGTGTGTGAGTCTTACCCCAGCCTGTTAAAGCAGGACGAGAGGTCCAGAGCCATTGGCAGAAGGGAAGAAGGTGGGCTTTGGGGCTTTGGACTTAAGAAAGACCTGCTTCAGGCTTAGTTATGCCCATTATGACCCTCAGCTTTCTCACCCACCACAGAGAGCTGCAAGAGATCAGCTGGACTGTGGAAAATGCCATAACTCTTGTCCCCATTAGCATCCTCCAACAGGGTGGCATGAGGAACAACCATGGCGCATTTGCACATAGCGCTCACAAAGTGGAGTTTCTGTTCCACAAGTCAGTGAGAAGATGAAGATGAGTCAGATGTGTCTCTGCTGCCCCTCTTCTCTGAACGTCTGCCTTGAGAGTGCTATTGAAGCTGTGTGTTTTAGTGTGGTGCTCTTCAAACACGGTTGGCCAGCCACCTGCCTATTGCCTTCGTTTTTATTCCTGTGCTTTTAGTCTTTTGATCCTTTACAGATTGATACTTTTGCACACTACAGTCAAGGTGTATAGCTATCAAGGTGTAACACTGCCTGTGATTTTGTTCTGTCCTTTCTTGACACTGCTGTATTGAACTGCCTGCATGACTTAAGATCCTTTCTTTCTCTACTTTTATCTCTCAGCTTGGTAGCGGGTTGCAGGTGGCCCAGGGAGCAGCAGACCTGCCATAAACACTCTTTCTGGTTTTGTGTCTTGAGCATTGGTGAGCCTTTCCATGACATATACCCAGATGAGTTCTGATGTGGGCATGAGTCCCAGGAGGGCACTGCTTTATCAGATCTCTGTCACCCCTGACATTGGAGGAGAGTGTCTTGGACTCCAGTTGCTGGGCTGTTTTCCTTCTGAACATTTTTGTCTCTCTTAGGAACAATAAGCAGTAGCACCTTGAGTAACTTAGTAGAAATGCCGTCCGTAGTGCTAGGCTCTTCAGAAACCACTACTGCCCATTAGAGAAAATGGCTACGATAACTGCATGATGTTAAGTGGCCTTTGTGCTGCTCTTGGAATCACCTTTGCTATTTGATTTGATATTACGTTAGAACCAGCAAGAAGGTGAGCTAGTAGACCCCAGGTAGATGGTAGGATTCTTTTTCATTTTGTTGGGTGGTATTTAGACTACTTAATGATTTATTTGATAACATAAGAAGCCTTTTCATTTTATCTGTTTTGAGTGGAGTTTTTATGCTCCAAATTATATGAGGCTAGTGATGTTTATTTTGAAGGGTGCCATGCTTGCTGAGATCGTATACAAGCTTATAAAGGGTCCTGCATTACCTTGTAAAGGGTTGGGGAGATGTCAGCTGATTCTGTGTGTAGTCATGAAAGGGTTGGCTGTAGAATATCTTGCCACCTTGAAGGTGCTTCAGAAAACTTGGGGATACTTGCTGGCACTGAACCATCTAATACTTGATATGAAGTAGCTAAATACCAATAAATGATGGATTTCTGGGTTTCTGCATTATAGGACCTCCTTTGTTGAGTGGCAGAGTTGCCCTCCAGCCTGGTTTAGTTTCTCGAAATGTAGATGCCACAGAGGCTAAAATTAATTTCTCTTTTTAGTTAACTAAAATTAATTTCTCTAGTGGTTCATTCTTTTAAAACTCCCTAAAATGATCCTGGCACTCTAAGGACTATTTAGTGACATATGGGTCTTAAAAATACTTTATGTGTGTGAAGGTTTTGCCAAAATGTATCTATGTGCACAATATGTACTTTTGGTGCCTACAGAGGTCAGGAGAGGGCATCCGTTTCCCTGGAGCTGATCATTGTGAACCATCAGGTGTGTGCCAGGAACTGAACCTGGATCCTCACAAGAGCAATAAAGTGCTTATAGCCACTGAACCATCTCTTTGACCCTGACATGTGTGTCTTTTGGGGGAAGTTCTATATTCCACTCCTATAATCATTTTGGTCTGTAGTCGGCTCTGAAGTTTAATGCAGAAATTCTGATGCTGGGCCTTTTGTTTCCTTGACTCCTGATTCCACGGGGGGAGCCTTTCTCTCCATAATTATTCTCATACTGTACATCTTATGCATGAAGCTGAGAACTCCCCAAACCTAGTGTAGAGCTGAGTGCCTCTCTGAAGCCTACTCATGGCTTTAGCTCATCAAGCCTGCATAGTTCATAGACAGGGAGTCAGCAGCTCCTACTGCTGAGGTCTCTAGGCAAGACTTGCTAAAGGGCAACTCAAGTATTTTACATTTTGTAGAAATGGGTACTTCTCGTCCCTTGTTTAACTTGTTCATTGTATTTATTTTTAGGAATGCTTCTTACTGCCAATGAGTCCCCCAAGATGGGCATTTACTACATTCCGGTAAGAACCAGCAGGAGCCGGCACAATGAGGTTTTGTGTTTGAACTGGTAGTGTTGACAGCCTTTGGGCTCTGTGTAGCTTTGCTGCACTGTAGATTCACTGTGGATATAGTGTGCTCTGCAGCCCAGTAGAGTAATGTCTCAGTATTCCAATTGACCAATTGTTTGTGCTCCTTAGCATGGGCTTGAAATCTAGTAGTCTTCAGATATGCTTTGTTGTTTGTTTTGCTGGGAAATATTTCAGAATCTGGAACTTAAAGCTATTGACTAAGCAGAAGTCTAAATCAAAACTAAGAGTCTAGAGCAATGATTCTCAACCTTCCTAATGCTATGTGACCCTTTAATACAGTTCCTCATGTTGTGGTGATCCCCGAACCATAAAATTATTTTTGTTGCTACTTTATAACTATAATTTTGCTACTGTTATCATAATATAAATATCTGATATTTATGTAATGTTAGTATCTGATATGGGACCCACGTGAAAAGGTTGTTCAACCCCCAAAGGAGCTGAGACTCACAGGTTGAGAGCTGCTGGTCTTCTAATTACCTCACTGTAGTTTGCATCTTTAGAAATAAGTTGTACATCAAGAAGCTGGATCATCAGGACTATCAGTGATGACATGTAGTTTAGATTATCATCATTCTTAAAGAATTGTTCTACACCAGGAGCTTCCATGCTTTACCTTTTGGTCTATAGAAGGAGAGAAACAGGGATGTGTTCTCTTAGTAGGGCAGCCTTCATGTAGAGCTGGCCCAAGTGATGGGTGTTACCAATAGGGAAACTGGAGAGCAGTGGACTCTCAGTGCTGCTGGCCTCCCATCATGGAAGTCTTTGTTGGAGTAGCTCAGCTGTCTGTGGATTGGTTTTCACAAGCCTCACCTGCTACTGAGTTTCTGTTGTCTTAGGAGGCTGATGCTGCAGCACTCTGTAGTGTTTGTTCTGAGTGATAATAAAGTGAAGGCTGTTCAAACAGGAAGCTGCTGTTCTCCTGTATTGTCATATGCTCCTCTTCCCAGCCTCATGGATGCCGTTTCACCCATCTTCCCATGTTTCCATGGCTTAATAGTTATTTGTTTGTTGCATCAGCTATATGTCAGGCACCATGCTGGATGCCTGTAGCACACAGTACATAGTACATTACCATTGCTCTATCTTCAGGGTTAGAACAGGAAGAAAGGTGATTTCAGGTCTGTACCATGAGCTGTAGGAGGTGGACTCTGAGAGTGCCTGGGAGGAGAGTGCCTTCCCCCACAGTGGGCTAGGTGCCTGTGAGAAACTCAGTAAACTACCCAGAGTGACTTCAGAGAGAGACTGGAGCTTGAGTCTCTAGGCTAGATGGAGGGATGGGCCACAGAAGGAGTAGCATCCCGGCAGCAGGAGAGTGCCTGTGGAGAGCTCAGGGAGAGGGTGTCATGGAGCAGAGCACGTGCCAGATTGGGAAGGGTCTGTAAATGTGCTAGGGAGGCATGCAGAGCCTGGCACATCATGAGCAGCAAAGTGAGGAAGCCAGGCTTGCCCTTTGGAAAGGTTCTTTGTCTCTGCAAAAAGAATGACATGGGATCTAAGCTGGAAACAGCCAGAACAGGCTGTGACAGTCCCCATGAGGGAAGACAATGCTGGGCTATACTTTTCAGCATCAAGACTTTGGTACGTCCTGGACGACTATTTGAGAAAGAAAAAAATCTGACTTGGAATTACTGTCTACCTGTGGAGATGCGGGTGGACCATAAGAAAGTCTTCCCCTCGTTCCCACCTTCCTATCAGGGATGGTCGCTTCTTTCTCCTCTGGGGTGAACTACTGTACTCTTCAGCAGCTACACTCCAGTACCACATCAGGAGGGAGGCGCCAGAGTGCTGGGTGGTACTACAGTGGACAGTACAGGCCAAGAGCCCGTGTGCCACGTGGCACAGAGGAGGCAGGTGTGGGTAGGAAGACAGACTTGGTGATGAGGTTAGTTATGGGTTGTGAGGAAGAGGAAAGAAACAAAGTGACTCCAGGTCCTGCCAGGGCAATGCATGCATGCTGATGTCATTTCCACCCAGGAAGAGGTGGGTGAATAATAAAAATATTTTCCTTTTGATGTTTTTTACATTGTGAAATGACCTTTTGCAGAAATGACACAAATGTTTTAATTAGACAAATAATATATCCATGTTCTTATTTTTCAGTATTTTACAAAGTATGAGGGGAAAAATAATCTGCCCCATAGATGCTATTAATATTTGGAAACATTGTCTTTTCTATTATATTGTTAAATATGTATGATTTGATTTGATTTTTTTAATTTTCAGTTTTGCTTTGTGTGTGTGTGTGACTGAGTCTCATGCAGCCCAGGTTGGCCAGGGATATCTGCTATGTAGCCAAGGATGACCTAGAGCTCTCCTGATCTTAGCCTTGCTTCCAAGGTGGTGAGATGACAAGAGTGCTCTACCATGAGTGGTGACATGGCGTTTTATAGGTAAATTGTACCCAGTCCTATGGAATCAATCTTAGGTATATTAACTCCAAATAGTAAGTCACCTAAAGCTAGTACTCACAGGCAGTGAGTTCAGTACCTAACACTGGAAGGAAAAAAAGTCACCTAAAATAGCCAGGCCCAGTGGGTACACCCATGACTGCAGAATTCAGGAGCAGAGGCAGTAGGACAGCCTGGGCTACATAGCAGCCATTTCTACTATATTGCTTCTTTTTTCTCTTTTGGGATGGGATCTCACTGTCTGGCCAGATTGGCCTAGAACCTGAGCTATGTAGCCCATGCTGCCTTGAGCTCTTGGACTCCTGCCTCGGCCTCCCTTCTTTTCCTTTGCTGTCCTTTCCCTTTTCCTTCTCCATCCCTTTCCTTTCCTTCCTTCCTTTCTCCTTCCTTTCTTCCTTTCTTTT